>VBVR01002406.1:0-22843 GCA_011638315.1 Tetramorium parvispinum
ATACATATGCATATATATATATGTATATATATATATATATATACAGATTTATATGTATGTCATGCGCATTATAATAAATATAATTTGCTAGTATATAAAATATGCAAACGACTCTATCTCCCCTGAATTAATTTATTCGCTTGTGAATATGACTAGCTTATAATTAATCGTAATATCATATAGAAATAGATTACTTGGTAATGCAAATGCGAAATAATTCATGATATATTAGAGATATGCATATATAAAATGCAACATATAAAATGTCGTTACTTTAATGTATGTCACGCCGAATAACGTGTATCGAATATTTCCAACGAACGAAATAATTCCGCGACAAATATTAATTTCTTATAGAAAATATTCTTAAAAATATTTATTTCTTTTAAAAATAAATATTTTCAAGCATTTATCGCCTTAAAGTAAATCAAATTGCGCTAAAGAATCTGTCATTAAACTTTAATCAGTTAATTTTTTAAAATCTACATACTTTGTTTTGTAATTATTATTTGATAGTGGTATAAAAAATGGAAACTTTCTTACACGAAAAGAATTATTGCGTTTGTTCTGTAATAGTGACGTCTATACAGAGTGCGAGACAAGTAGATTTAAAATCTCCCGCAAATTGCGAAACGCCGCTGAAAAACCATATTTAATTACGCTCGACAAGCGCCACGCTTCGACCCGCTCTCGATTTTAATAAGGATTCCGACGGAGACATAAAATTTCACGACTATCTGCTCATTGAAATTCTACTCGTTCCAACTCGATCGGTAGACACACGTGACGGGGCTGACAACCCCTTTCCTTGGCGTAGTAACCGCCGACCAGAAGAACGAGACGAATGTTTCATAAAAACGTTCACGGATGAAAATCCAATCAAGATGAAGCTTGGCTCTTCGAGTTCGGAGGTCGCGGAGGATGAAAACGCATGATTCTTTCAGAGAATAGAAAAAGCGACATGAGATATGCCTTATTAATATTTTTTTCACGATTTTTTAAATAGTATATTTAAATAGTTACAAAGAAAATATTACATCCAATCTTCCAAGATAAATGTGCATGTATATAGCTTGTGGAATATTCATCGCGACTCTTAATTTGCAATTTGTAATCACGATTGATGTAAATGGCCATAAAAAATATAAAGAAAGAGCAAACATTTTATTACCATTATATTACGCAATAGTACGTAACGATTGATTATTATTTATCATATTACGTAACGAGTAATTACGACGAAACATTGTAATATAAAAGTAATAAAATAAGCATACTTGGTATATGCAGCACCTTAATGTCTGACTAGTACGTGTCTATTTCTACTTTCGTTAAGATCGCGAACGAATCTGAGAGATTACGATTTAAACTTTGTGCCAAGAACTAATAAGTATAATAAGTATAATAATAAAATTATATAGAAGCTTATTCAATATATCAAAATTCTTAAACGATACAGCTCAGAGAATTTGACGAATTGATTTAATACTTTAATATATGTATATTTTGTACATTTTGCGTAAAAAACGTACAGTTTATTTTTAAATGGCATAGGAATAAGAATCCTTCTTTAGATAGATAAGTTCAAGAAGCTGTCGTACGAAGGAGAGAAGAAAGAGTCGGCGTGGGAGGAGACTCTGAGAAATGGGGGCGAGGACGAAGCGATGGAAAAGGATTGAAATATATTCCCTTGTACCGCCGGAGGCGGTGCGCTCGCAGTTGCAGTTATACCGAGCGCTCACACCGCTCGTTTCCTCCTCCCGTCTCGCTCTCTGTCCATTCTCGACTCCTAGTCTTTCCGTAGGCAAAACCTCTTTGCGCGACAGTTGTCTTCTACGCGATGAGCGCGAGTGAAAGTAAAGTAATATACATGTATAGAAAGAAGGAGCAACCGGGAGAAATTCGATTTACTCGTAATATAAGATAGAATGGTTCCTCGCTGTTAGAAATGCGTTTTAAGATACATTAATGATATATAAATTAATTAATTAATAATTAATGCACTTTGAAAATGTGTATCATACTGGTCAACGATGGCTCACATCCTTTTTCACGCAAAGTTTATATAACGCCAACAGTAACATGACTACTTCCGAGCATCTTAAACTTGCTTTACCGTTTGCTCACTTTTTTTCTTTTGGAATAGCGACAGAAGAAAATCAAGAGTAAAGAAAATCGCCGCAGAATTTGCAGCTTGAAACTCGCTGTGAAATTGCAAATCGGATTTTGCGATTTGTGATCTACTCCTTTTCCCTCAAGCAAATGTTCTCCACCCCAAGTTGGGTATCATGCGTTTTCTCGTTTTCATATCTTTTTCTGTTGAACCTGCGGGAGCAACCTTGACGCGCACGATTTCATCTTCTTTTACATAAATAGATTTTGTTCAATATATCAGCATTTTTATAATATCGTAAAAAAGTAATCAGTTTTATACGAACTCTTTGAATACAAAAAGTTCATTTTTCTCAAATACATATGTTTATAAATGTATACATGTAAGTATTATCAGCTTATTGAAGCGTAATTATATCTACAAGTATATCTATACCTATATGTATACCAATATACTATAATATACACCTACGAGAATATGTATATAACGTGTATGTAAGTATATACAAGTTCAATGATTATTTGCCGGCATCGATTGGTACACCTATCTACAAATGGAAATAATGTCTATAATTGAAGATGCTGAGAGCAAAGAGGTTAAACCAGACTTTAGGGTAATTTCCCAGGTTCTTAATGAGACCGGCTTCTGCAACAGAAATAATAATCTCCCGACCCGGCCTGACAACGGCGACGAGATTGCTCCTGAAGGCGCCGGCTGGACCGAGTAGGAAGTTCAGGCCGTAACTTCCGCGACGAAAGACGAGCGACGGCAGTAAAGGCTCAAACGATAGCTCATTAAAGTAGTCTTCCGCGACAGCTGCGATCGGTTTCGTAGCCGAGTCTTCTTATCCGTCAGTTTTACGTCAGTGTGTAATTAAGTTCTTACTGGTCCCCGCGGCCCGAGGTCACGAATTCTGAGCGAGCAAACGTGCTTTTATGGCCCAATCAAGCTTTTAATTCTACGAGAACTGTTCTCGCGTTAAATATAGTTCTTGACGAACTTGAAGTCGACATTTTTTTCTATTTAAATCATAGTTATGCGTTGGTTGCAAAGTTGCATTAAATCCTCTTTTAACGAGACAGAATATTCTAATATTCTGTCTCGTTAAAGGAGTGCATTTAAATGTATAGTATAAAACGTAATATACGTTTCTCGCATATTTTGTCACGAGACGATTAATCAAGAGCCGAATTTGATAGGACTAACCGCAATATCGAAAAATAATGCAACGCTGGAAATGATTCCATATTCAGTAATTTCATTATTTCATTCAATAATTGAGTTAAGTTTAATCTGTTTAAGAGAAACTGTATGCATTTCAGTACTGAAATAGTCTGTAGTGTCGGAACGAGGCATCATATGATTATCGGTTGCGCATTATTGCATTGCCTGACTTTTAGCGATCCGTTTCAATCAGTAGAATCGAAACGAAGCGATATCGAAAATAACACAACGGCAGGAATTATTATTGATTACCGCTGAACGTCGCGAGTGCCTATATAATATTAAAACGCTTTTCTTTCTTTCTCTCTCTCTCTCTCTCTCTCTCTCTCTTTTACTTTCATTTTAAAATTTAGACAGCAATAGATTCTCTACGTAATTTTTCAAGCAGATAATATGTTATGGCATATCCTTACGAAAGATGAGTTACCCTCATGCATAAGACATCATTTCCCATTTTGTCAAACGGAATCTTAAAATAAACAGCAATTCAAGAAAATTTTATTAGCATTCGCAATATTTTATGACCTTGTCCGATAGCCGATAAAACGTACTTTGTATATCGGAATGTCAATTGAGTCCTGCAAAACTAGACTATTTGTTAGAATCTCTCTAATTATTTCGACGAGAGAAATTATCGGGGCATCTATGCATGTGCCAATAATTTCTCAACATGTTGTATACATTATTAACTCGACAATGACAATCAAGCGTTAATATTCGTTTCCGCAATTTGGTTTTAAAGTGAACAATTCAAAAGTACGATAAACGCGACACATTCCTCATGTCCATTTATTTATTAACTTCGCTATTTTCCTAACCGAAGTGAAATGAAACGAGCGCGAACGCACGCGATTCACATAGGAGAATATATCGCCAGCGAAAACGGCCGGACAGAGGGCTCGTTTCTCATTATCATTCACTTTGGACGACGTTAAATCTTCGCGCAGATCATATCTCGCAATTTATGGGAGGAAAATTAAAACCCCCGCGCGCTTTGTTCGCGCTTCTGGTCGAAGTTTAGCGCTCGTGGCCACCTATTTTGCTCGAACGAATAATGCGCTCGCGATTCGGTAGTTCCGCTGGGACTCGATGAATAAACGATGGCGAGATGCGTTCCCCGTCATTTCCCGTTGAATAGTCTTCAATAAACAATATGCCACGCCGAACTGCGCGAGCGGGAAGACTGAAAAAAACATAACTTTTGACAGCCATTAATCGCGAAGTAATTAAATTCAATTTTTACAACGTTGTTGAAAAATAAATGTGAAATGAAGTGTAACATTTTCTCTCTTTCAATTCTCCCTTTTCTTATTTTGGTGCTTTACTCTTAAATTTCCACCGTCGTCAAGGGAAACGCAAGAACTTGAGGAGAATCTCATGGCGAAATAAATATAAGTTTATATGTAAAAGCGAAATAAGTATTGCGATATAATCTATATATATATATATATATATATATATATATATTGTACGTATATGTACAATTCTATCTCGAATACTGTCGCTGTTCGTGCGATCGATGTAAGCTGAAAGTCCGATATCATACAAACAGTAAACAGCGACACTGCAGACTATTTTGATTGGCAGAACACGGCAGAATTGTAAGTAAATGCAAATTTCCATATAATTCCGATTTACCAGAATCATCAACCGGATTTTGGTTTACTCGAGCACTTTTTGTTTTACGTTTACGCGTGAATACTTCTAAAATCTCGCGTTTATTCTGCAGCCATACATAATTAATGTTTATGAAAGATAAGAATTATATTTTCACACATACGCGAGTCTCTCAAACTATATTAAACTATATTAAATCTCTTAATATTATCTCCTAACATTATTTTTTTAAATTTATTATTTTATTACTATTTTATAAGTTAAACTATTTTTAAATTTTTTTATTTGTGTACTTACGATCGGATTTACCTCGTTATTGCAAACACCTTCCTTTTTGAATTTTCAGCTTCCAAGCGTTATATATAATATATTCTCTAAAAAATCAAGCTTGGTTAATCAAGCGATATAATCAATTCGTGCCATAAAATGGAAGACTCGTCTTTTTTAAAAATATGTCATGCGAGCGAATAGCCCGTTCTTGGTTATTGACACATTCCTCAGATTTCGCAATTTTTCTCAGACCGTGAAACGTGTTCGCTAGACGTTCAATTTGCAAAACGTTTGCGAGACCGTTTAAAAAGAAAGGTGAGACGCGTGGGAAATCGGAGGGAAACGAAAAGGGACGGAGGTAAAAGGGTTGACTCGATAAAGACGGTCGTCTCAGTGGGTGGTTGAGATCCTTACGTCGCGCTGATATTCCCGGCAGCGTTGGGAAATATTAAATTAAATTAAATTACGTATGACTGCGAGGAAACGGTCCGCGTGTAAATCAGTCTCGCTTTTATAATGCTGAGCGTCAAAATTATCCGATCCATTTTTTATACGATGTACAATGGAAAACATATTTACATCTATTCTGTATGAAAACTCTTATTCTCTTTTTTAAATCTTCGTACTTTAAATATACATATATGTATATTCTGGATATATTTGTGCAAATAAAGAAAACGCCAAGATCCCAAATTAAGTGTAGAACCCACACATACATGTAAAATTTGTTGAAATTTGTTCAGAATTATTTTATATATGGTATGTATCAAATAATTGAAATTAATTAAAGAGAAATGTTATCCTTCTCTGCCCGTAGCTAAAGCACGATGTGCTTTACATTGCAATAATTAAAATATAATAATTCTATTTTACTTTCTATATTTTTTAATATATAATAACGATATAATAAGCGAAAATATGACGATGTATGAGACGAGGTTTATCCAATTTAAAGAACGTCGCTGCGTTATAGACCGCCGAGCGAAATTTTCTCCGGAACGTTTCATCCCCCGTCCTTTCGTGCCCGGGGCCCCGCCGGCACCGGTCTCGGATCCATTACCACCGTCGTCGAGAACTTTCCTCGAGGGAAAATTCCGCGATTCCGAGATGTCGAGCGTGCCCTAATCTCCGCGATCTGCGATTGTCGCGCGCGTATATGAAGATCAAATAAGAAACGGACCGCGGTTGCTACACAGCGCGATTCGTTTAGGACTTAGGAAGACAAGCGCAGAAATTTATGTCGACGCCAAGAGTACCAAGTCCAAGAGTTGCGAAAAGTACATTCTGGCGAATAAATGGCGAAGAGGTGTCATCGTTTTTGATATTTTGATATTGTAAAGATGCAAATGCTTTAATAAAAGATAGTGGAATAATAACTTTATACGCCATATATTGAATGTTCTATCATTTATCACATCGCCCGTTCTCTCCCTTCATTAATAATGGATTCTTTAATAAATTCAAAATCGATATTTTACTCTGAATTTTTTTTAACACAAATTCGATAGTTTGATAAATGCGACAGCTGTGAGACAAAAAACATTTTTATATTCTACATGTATTTAAAGCAATAAAATTATATTCTTACATAATCTATAAATTATTACATCAGTTATATAATTAATCTAAAATCGGGCAAGTTTTTCCTCAATTTTTCCTCCACTGATTGTCGAGTGAAAAATTCTAACAGGTGAACTTGAACTTTGAATATAGTCGAGTGGTTGCGTTTTTAAGATATTAATTTAAGATCTCTAACGACAATGAAAGAAATAAAGAAGTTGGATAGAAAGAGTCGAAAGACGAAGAAGTCGTCATTTCTTATAGGACTAAAGGTAGCGAGGGGAACGAAAGATAGGAAGACACATTGCTCTCGGATACTTCAACCGCAACAAAAGCTCACTCTGCTCTCTCGATCTCGAACCACCCGGTATAAACCGACGGTAAAGACGTCACTTCTCCCGTTCACATCTATCCGCCTTCGAAGTAAGAAAAATTCCCCGCGACGCAATGTTCTTTCACCAATTGCTTGCTCTGCTGCGCCGGTGCGACAAGTCTTCCTTGGTGGAGTCGGAGGACAATGATGTTAGACTTTCAGACCGAAAAAAGAAGCTGATCCAGTAATTACTCAGCTTTTAGAGTAATGAAAAGTATCAACGAGTGCGATTTTTTAGTTTCATAGTGCTCGGTCACACGCAGACTAGCCCATTAGAGAACATTCGCAGAATATACATAATATATATATATTTTTTTTTATTATTTAACAGAGTTAATTATTTATTGAATAATCTTTGAATGTAGTCGAGTAAAATTTTTATTCTACTTGAAAAATAAAAATTTCCCGAATACGAGATTTGTTGCCGGCACTTTCCTGAGAATGACTGAATTTTATTGTTAGTATATGTAATGGCGATCATTGGCGACGTCGCGATGATTTCTTACACGGCAACATCTGCAAACACTTTGAGGTGAAAAAACAAAGGCACAGTTTGCCGCTCACGGCAATTCATCTTTGCCCACAGAGAGCACGGCGAAGGACGTTAGAGAGAATAAAGGCTGTGAGAGGGGTTCGTTGCAAGTGAGTCGCTCGAGAGGAGAGAAAACGAGGAACCGGCGGTGACCGAGGTCCGAGACTCTAAGTGAATACTGAACAAACACTAAAGCGAACGAAGAGACTTTCGCGGACCGTCTGAGGGACACTTCCTCGTTGAGAATACAATGTAAGATTATGCGAGAGCAGAAACTGAAAGAGTGAAAGAGAGAGAGGGATAATTATAACCTTCTTACCCAATCATTTGTTGGAGCCTTCTTACAACAATAAGTTTTAATTTCGATGGCGATAGAAACAGAAAAACAATCTCTACGTTTATTTGAAATAATATGGAAACGTAATATTTTACGTAAAGTCATTAATTATTTTAAACAAAATTTTTTATATTTTATAAATTCTTTTCGAGCATAAATCCTTTTGCATCTCTCTCTCTCTCTCTATACGGAGAATCGCACGCTACATAATTTAAACAGTAAAATAATTTCTTGTAATCTCAGATAATTTCAACAGTGGAGTCTCTTCTCTATCTATTTGATATGTTCTTTAAATTGTAATTGAAACTACATCGTTACCAATTCACGATTAAATATCAAGATCTCGTCGCTCATTCAAATTCGATATTATTTTAATCCGCCTATTCCGTTTATACCGTGTGATTGCAAGATTAAATTCTTGCAGTTCGATTTGTAAAATGTCCAATTAAGATAGTATCAGCCGTTTCGCAGAATAACGCGGCTCCTAATATCTTTCGCGATCGATACCGACCCCAAAATGCAAATACTGGCGACATTTGTCAATGGTGTTTCCGCCAAACGGTGCTTAATGAAGCAAATTAGCAGCCAGCCTGATTTCCACGTTACAATCTCGCAATGGTCGTTAAAATCGTGTAACAAGCTTGCTTCAAAAGAATACGTTAATTAACATCCAAAGAATTTTAGAATTGACTGTTCAATCCTTCCAATTTCTATACACATATGTACATGTTCGTGTAACATAGAAAGGTTTAACACGATATACGAATGCTGTAATGATATAAGAGACACATATCGGATTTTAATTCTATTGAAAAAAAGAACGATCGCGCACAAAAGCATTTATCGCGCGGGAAAAGAGTCGATCAAATATTGATAATGAGACGTTCCCCATCTCGATCTGGATTCTGCGAGGCGGAGGCAAGAAGAAAAGATACGCGAAACACAAATAAAAGGTAGAGATAATACGAAACGACGGCGTTGTTTCATTACGGTAAGCGTCTGCCGTTCGACATTATATCGGCCGACTTTATCTGCACGGCGCACTCGAAGACGATAATTACCTTCCTTTTTCGTGAATCCCTTCGAATCTCGTGCAAGCCGCATCGAACACGTTCGAGAGAGTCCAATTATTTCTTCGCTCTCCGCGCAATTCGGTTTGCGTCCTGAAGGAAGTGTAACATTGCCGTTTTGGCACAAAGTAACCGAGATCAGCGAATAGCTTTCTTTTATTTATTTTTTTAAAAGGAAATAAAGGATTTATACATGTGGCAGAAATATTTTGAAACACAAAGTAACTTCGAACTAATGTTCAAAGAAGGCTTGGTCACCGAAATTGCACAATTAATTGTTAATAAAAAAAAATGATAAGAACAATTCCGTCTCGATGTATCCTTGTTATTTAATCATTCTGAAAATTCTCGCTACGTTACTAAAACAAATCACGCGTCGATTGATATGCAACGCGCGGGATTGATACAATTGAAACACTAGTTGTCGAGCAATCAGTTTAAGCCTGGCGAAGGAAGGTAAACAGTGATGTTAAAACCGCGTCCAGCCACGTTGACCAGCGGCCTATCGTTTCGATATCGGCAGAAGCGCGTCGATGATGTATTTTTAGTCGCTGAATATTGTACACCCTCTCTCTCTCTCTCTCCCTCTCTCTCTATTTCTCTTTCTCTCGCTGAGCCGTCGTTGTCGAAGCTGCAACTGCCATCATCCCTCTCGGCTTCCCACCCACCTCCACTTTGGTCCTCTTCGGGCTACGACAACCGCGCGGTCGAGTGGACTTTAATGAAGACACAGACACAACGCGGTTCCGGCCGCGTCTCTAACAAGATAATCAAACAAAAATCGATGCGCCGATGGGTCGAGCTTGTCGTCGGGACAAATGACGCTCCTTCGTCAGTTTTAGCCCTTCGGGCACTAACCGCTTCTCTCTGAGTGGGTAAAAGACCAGGCGGGAGAGGATTAGGCGAACTAACGTGTATTTAATCGCGACGAGTTTCTTGCCGATGATTTCGGAGTTAGCGTAACCGAGAGAGAGAGAGCCAGAAGTCCCAAAGTTCTCGAGCGATGGTTTTCTTCAAACATTTAATAAAAACGCATCTATAATTTTATCACACCTTCATTATTGTACCTTCATGATATCTGCGCAAAGAATTAATATTATAAATCGCGTTAAAATTTGATACAATTTTCGTCGTTAAATTTCGTGTCGTCATAATTGCGACGTGATTTATGAATATTTATTTAGAATACAATTAATTAGAATACGAATAGAATACAAGGCACCGATAAGATATCAAGTCTAATAATAACTTGGGGAAAAAGTAAACGAAAATTTTACTTTGAGCATCACCGCTGAAACGCTTATTCCAATGATGGAGAATAAAGTTTCTTGTTGTACATACATACATATAAAAGCTGGCATTTTTACTTGTAAATATCAAAAAGGAAAAAAAAGAGAGACGACAAAAGCATCATGTTCGAACATGTAACACAATTGAAATAGTAATTCATCTAACGTGTCAAACAGCATTTCTTTACTCGATCAAAAGGAACAAATAAAATAAAGGATGTGTTTAGTATTTCGCGATTCTCGAATTTATTGCTGACAGCAAATAAATCCGAGACGGATTTACACTGGCCTGGTCACTCGGTATTTCACGAAATAGTGATCGATGGGCAAATACGTCTTTGCCAATATCACCGGATGCAGCGGCGCGCGGCGCGTAAAGTACAGCAACGGCCAATAACAAAAGGGTTACGACTTTTTTTCCGCCACGGTGAGATTTTACGGGCGGCAATGGCGGTACTGCCATAATTTGTGAGCGATAGGCATAGTTTTAATTAAAAACAGAATTCGCCGCTGCTGGCGGAAATAACGAGGACGGAAATATTATGTGTCTCGCGGCCGAGAAGAGAAACAAAACTTTAATTGGTACGAACGCGCGTATATGCGAGCCACACGTGGATAAGAATCTGCGCGAGCGCGCGCGCGCGCGCGCGCGTATGATACGATTGACTTAATTAATTAAAGCCTGAGGCCACAGCTATAAAATATGCGAGCGCACATTGGTCGGATATGCTTCAGGAAGCTTCGTACATTATTTAACATTTGCATATTAATGTTATAATAACATTCATGTAGAATCTTGTATGCCCGAGGAATATATCGATAGCTTCGATATTCCTTCGCGCCGGGTATCTCACGCAACTGCATCACAGAGATACAATATCATCTTTAACAATTCTTGCATGAAACTGAATTCGAGTCTCGTTTAACTTATTATCGTTTAATTTCAAGTATTTTCGCCATTTTTCTGCGCTCTACACTCAATTAGGGAGATATTTATTTTATTTTATCCAATTCCACGCTATAATTAAATAATTCATCAAATTATGATACATTTATTATTACAGAATTATGTATAGGTCTACCGCTAAAGAAGGATCGTAACATTGACCAAGGAAAATTAAGAAGATAAAACGGAACGTTATACATTTTTCTGCTTTTGTCATACGGTATGTTTGTATGCGGCGTGTTCTACAATTTCGCGTGAATTCGATGACCCAAAAAGCGTTTATAGTCCGAAAGAAGCGTAAACAAAGCTACTGTCGACGCCGGCGGAAACCCGCTTTTCCGAATTGCGCATCGATAGACGAACCTCTCTCTGATAACGCTCTCGACGTTTATTTTTGTTTGGTTTCTCCGTTACACCGTAGCACCAGCGCGTAGTGCAGTCGTTTCCGAATAATTTTCTTTTTCATGAACACTCATCGGTGACGAATATCGATTCGACGCAAACATAAACGACGATTGTAACGCTGATCGATTGGCGTGGGCTTGCGCGTCTTTTCATTTCATTAATTCGTTTAAATCTAGCGGCGAAAAATGTAACGCGCGCGATCGCGAGAAACAATCGTAAACCGCGTCGACTCGCTCGCTCGAAGAGGAAGATGCGACCGTTTTATAAAGCTGCGGAATAGAGCCGTATAATTTTTTAGTGCAGGACCGACCGATTCATCGCGATTGTCGCAACATAATTTCTCAGTGGCTCGCGGAAGTCACGCGCACGGCGAAAAGCCGAGCGATTGACACTCCGACAAGTTTCGCGCCCCGATGCGACTCACGTAGCGTCCCACTGGATGAAAAATCTCGACCATAATTCATCTCAAGCTGTACTCCGTACTTTTCTTCCTAACCGGCACAGAAGTCCCCGCGCACGTGCATGTGTGCGCAGGTACAGGGCGGAGATTGTTCGAGAATATAAAATCACGTAATGGAAAACGACGCGCGAGAAGACGGTATCGCGATGCACGCGATGTTCACAGTAACGCAAGTCTTTTTTTATTTTAGATCTGATACCATCTACACGGAATGATTGTCATTATGTAAATCATCGTCGTACCGAGCGATCTGGACGCATTTCGTCACGTAAGAAACTCGTAAGAAAATATAGTAATTTTTACTATATCACTTGTTAATATAGTAAAAATAATATTATTAATTTTTACTATATTACTTGATTACGGAACAGAGATTATGAATTAATTTCCTCAATTTATATGTAGGTATATTGTAAAAATATAACAAGAGAATTTTTTTAACCGTGATCTTATGACTATATAATTCTTCTTATTGCTCGAATTTGAATTTTTTTTCTATATGTATTCTCTCCCTCTCTCTCTCTCTCTCTCCTCTAGGATGTTTTCTCTAGATTTATGTAATTAATTTTACATATCTATCATAATATAATTTTTCGTTTAATTTTTTGATTACATAAAATTTTTCATATCTTTTACTTTTTATTATTAAAGTCATTTTAGGTGAAATTTATTAATTTTCTGATTAATTTCATTTATATTTCATAATTTCAGTTTTTATAATTATTACTGACCTCATTACTCGCAGTAGATCGGCCAATTGCAAATGACTAAAAGAGCAATTAACTTGGTTCTACTGTAAAAATTCAAATGGGCTCTTTTATCTTCGTAGAACGCTTCACACGTTTTAATTTGCTTGATCCCATGAATGTTTGCTCAAAGCGAACGTGTATAGAGTAACGTTAATTCCTTCATCGTTTAACATAGATGATTAGCTTCGCGGGGTATTAATTAGAATTTAACGGGAATTGAGATCTTTGAGTAAAGAGAGATTTAATTAAAATTAAGGTACGATTACTTTGTCGAATAATAAGATTAATAATATTCTTTTTAATTGTTTCTTCATGATAATTCTATTACATAAATATATTTAGAACATTTTACTTATATAATAGCATATCAATTGTACAATAATGATAAATCTAATATCTACTATTTAATATTTAATATTGTTGAAAAATCAGTATGAGTTTAAATTATTTGAGATCTTTTATTATTATTATATTATTATTATATTGTATGTTGGCTTTTTTTTACTTTATCATATACAATATACTTTTTTTATGCCCTTTATGTCCTTCAAAGTGATAATCGACATTATTTTATGTACATTTTACATTAAATGTAACTGATAAAGTAAAGTTTTTTGTAAAATTATGAGAGACATAAAAATTGAGTTAGGCCTCATATAACATCTTTTCTAGCCTTTTCCTCCCCCTTTGAATAATTCAATCGTCGTCAGAAGTAAACCTTGTAAATTGGCATTAAACACGCCCATCTTTCGTCTCTTGCTTTCCTGCGCGTGAGCGCTTCGCGATTGAAATTATTTCAGCCCCTTCAAGGCGCGTATCCGTCAACGTCGCTCAAACGTCGACACCCTTTATATCTCCCTAAGTTACGATCGCTCGTCGTTTTAGAGATAAGAGGAAACGCGGAAATCAAAGTGTTTATCTGACGTATTTCTAACAAATGAAATGTTTAATCCTCATGTTTATTATTTAATTTCTAATTAACGATGTCTAATCTTTATGAAATCCGATGTTCATTATTTTACTAAATATATGGGCGTATGTATTTTTCCAGCATCTTTTTAAGTTTATAAATAATGTCAATAAAAATAATGGGGCATTTTTTAATGTCATTTCTGTCACTGAATAGATACTGAATTAAAATATGTTGCATTATTATTGTGACATCAATCTCGTTTTCTCTTCTAGACATTTTATATATATTTTCTGACAAACAGCTGACCGACTTTCGCCAATTGCTATTCTCGTTGACAAATCGTTCTACCGATTCTTTAATGCGCAAGTGAAAATATCATTGTATTTCACAATTTTCTCTCTTTAAGTATACACATGGGGGCATTTTTCAATGACGGAAACATCTACATACGGCGAATAACTCATGTTTATTTTATATCTCGTTTATTTACGACGTAGTGAATATTTATATACATTATATGACGCATTGTTACAGCGCAGCTTTTCCATCGCACTGCAAACATGATAAACTCGCCAAGTTGTCTATTTTCTGTATATGTTTACATTACCATTATTTCAATGTCCAGATAATTATTTTATGTGTCTGTAGTTTTGAGAAAAAAGAACTCTTGTATCTATCGAACGTTATCACAGATATTTATTTCAATTTAATCTTCATATCTGAAAATGTTTCAACGAAATGCAGCCGTACGATTCATCATTATTTCCCATTTTGAAATCTATCAAGAATCTAATTGAACGTTCTTTTTTTATCTTTTATAATATTCACATTGCATTTCTATAATGCTAAAAATAAATAAATATCTCGTTCATCAAAGTAACAAGTACATGTAACAAGGAACACATCGTATCCGTTTACGTTTCTAAAGCTTGAATCGAGGAAATCTCTAATTTGGCCTAAGAAACCGTAGAACAAAAAGGTAAAGGAATCGGAAACCCTTTGAAGAGCTGCCGCGTGTCGCGAAGAATTAATATCCGAAAAGCAGGTATCCGCGAGCAGTTTCGCAGCTCCGCGAATCGGGACGCGCAGCAGAACAATCGTGAATATCATTCGTGCCTTCCGAGATGGGGAGAAGGTATTCTCGCTCTTTTAATCTCACGACATTCGCTCTGGCTGTCTCCGCGCGAAACAAATCACTCTGGTATACGTTCGCTTATAACTCGATATCTGGGTACACATACAATGCAGAGCACGGTCTCATTGTGAATGAAATATAGCGGGTAGAAACGTAAGAGGAGCGCATACACATTCGAGTGATAAGACCCGGCATAGTTAATCCGTAAAATACGTTTCCGTATCCCGTCAGACGTCGAGTACTAATCTAGAAATTATGTTCTTCTATCTAACAAAGCGATATCAAATTTTGTCAAATGAATTCTAACGTTCACATTTGTGCGAAATAACATTTTTACAACTATAAATTAAAAGATATACCTACTTTTACTGTGTTCACATCCTCTAACTACAGATATTCCTCGTGAAAACAGTCGTGAAAAGCATTAGGAATGGCAGTCGATTTATAGTATCAATTTGTAACCTCTTTAACTGTCTTAATGTCTTATTATTAGAAACTTGGCGTTTTGGCTAACTGCCGTGTCGGGCAATAATTAAGTAACGTTTCATAACTTTGTATCAAGTTAATTGTAGTCACAAATCAGATGAGTGAGAACAAAAGTTGGATGTTAAGCCGTATTAGCTACTGGCTACTGTGCATGTATGTACATACATATATCGAAGCTAATGGCCGAGTTTTGTATCTAATATTATCTGCCAGCCTAACGCTACCGATTCGCCGTAAGTAAAACGAGATCAATTATTCCAGTTTCCAGCTGTATGGAGTTATCGGCCGAACTTGATGCACGCAACACAATCGCATGGTTACACGATTAGCGAAATCGAATTATTATTTCCGGATGCAAAGAGAGCGTGCGCGCGAGAAACTAAACATCGACGAGCATCGAGCCAAGATGAAATCAGTGTGAGCTAGTTTGGTAGTTTGGCTATATTAATCCACGATCGCCGATTTTGTAAAGGGCAAAAACCTTAGGCCGCCAGCTAATGTAAGCTTGACACAATGCGAATAATAGCGATATCGGGGGTAACGTGATGTTTAAATAACGTTAAGTCGCCAAGTGGAACAATAACGCGGGGGGGGGGGTAACGTAACATTTGTTCCCTCTCGCCTAAAATATTTCGCAGGGATTCGTACGACAAGGGATCCGGGATGTGTGCGGAGAGAGCTAAATGGCACTCAATTCATGGTAAGAACCAGCCAGCCGTGCTTCTCCCACGACAAGTCCACGCGGCATTCCGGCGCGTTACAAATGACCAGTGCGCCGGCTTATAATTGGTACGTGTCGAACCAATACCTGGATACTCGGGATACCGTGACTCTAGGAATGTTTGCTTTTGGCTGGTATCGCCGCCACCGCCACCGCCACCGCCCGCTGCCCGCCGCTCGCCGCTCGACCGGCTGGCTGGTCCCGCAGCTTCTTGGTCCGCTGCAGCGCTGCAGCGGCATTAATTACTACCCGCGCATCCTTCCTCCCTTGGTCGCGCACCCGCACTCACCCCCTTAGCGGCCGCCCAACTATGTCACCCGATGCGGCTATCGCTGACAAGGTGACATTCTGAGCAAACGCCTCTCGTTGGAGAATCATGCAGTCATAGTGCGAACATTGAACATGCATGGATTCGATTCGACGTCTCGTGATAATACTGTAATATAATAATTTCATTGCGTTTTATTGCAAAACACAGATTTATATAATATTAATTAGTATTCATAAATCTGTTGTCAAAACAGAATACACAGCAGTGAATATATCTTAATTTTTCATGACAGAAATCATGGGGGCTGTAAAAAGTTTGCAATCGTAGTTTGCAGAAATAGACGGAATCCATTCGCATTTTCATAGGAGAAAAGGGAAGTTTGTATTTTTGAGTAAAATTTGATAGACAATTTATTGCCAATATTCAATGTAGATTCTACCAGCGAGTTGTCACGTAAAGCAAGAAGTTCGCAAACCTTTTGCCCCGACCCCTAGGAAAATGTACTTCCTCGAGGAAACTCCTGTCGGCGTCTACGATAGAGTCCTAAAGTCGCACGGTTCAATAATTATGGCACCGCGATGGGTTCCAACAATGTAGAAAAAAATCGGTCGTACCACATAACGAGGTGATACACGACGGTGGGTGGGTTTTCGCGTCGCGCGATATGTAACGTGAAATCGATAGGGCGAGAGGGTTGTTTTTTCGAGCGCGTATTTTATGGACCGCGCTGTATATCCGATGAACAAACGGCACGTAAAGACAAATTTACACACTTTGGTGTGAATGAACGTTTCTGACGAATCGATCGGCACGATCCAAATGGATTGAATTGCTTTGTTCAAGCGAATCTTTTTTTTCAGGCAATATGTAACAAGCAAGCAACATTCCGAATTGTATAAGCCCTCAAGAAGAAGCCCTCAAATGAGATATTAACTAGAGAGAAATCTTTTTATAATTAATTAATTAATTCAATAAGTTTAAATTAATCATTTAAGTTGCCATTTAAATAAATATCTCTTTATATCCATATTTGGCTCCTATAATATCGTAACATCAGCGTGTTAGCGCCATGGTATCTAATTCGGCCTTTCCGATTGTACGCGCGTGCATTCGCGTGTCAGGTGCGCTCGTGGTCGTGAGAAGGTGTTTGCTCATAGCCTGCGGCCGTCGTCGGGTTACCTTCGGGTTCCTCCTGAAATTCCTCCTCGGTGGTATCGGCGCAGTTCTGGTTACCAGACCCCGACCGACCACGGACTGACATCGTTCGATTGCACGACGCGCGCATACACGCGCAATCTTACACGCGCGTAATGGATACTAACCGCGCGCGATTATGCCTTGACACGAAGCGCTCGCAATGCATCCTTAATATCTCCGTTCGCGAACCGGAATGGGGGTGGCCGGGGAATGCGCCGGGGTCGCATCCCTCGAGAAAACAAGTTCGAATGGAGGCCACCGTTATCTCGGCCAGAGTTTTATGATGCAACTTATTGACACGTCCGGTGTTTACTTAAACTTTATAATGGACTCGTTACCGTGAGAGATATATGTATAAGAGATAGAAACTCTTAGTATCAGCAGATTTCGAAAAGGAATTTTTTACATGGCGTGCATGTAAAGAAAAAAAGGACGTCCATCGACGTCGAAAGAATCCGTGTCAGCACCGAATTATTTCCAACTTTGATAAAACATCACGTATATGAAGTTCATTTTGATCGAGCAGACATTGGTCGTTAGAATGAAAAATCGCACGAATAGATGCTACGGTTGGAAGGAAGATTAAATATATTCTTGTAGAAAATCCGCGCGCAATAAAATTCGCGTTAACTTTGCTCGCGTAATTTTCTTCTTATACATCTACTCTTCATTCTACCCTCATTAGAATATGATATTGTATAATACAGGGATATAATGTTTTAAATTATACATATAATGCATGATCCTCTTCTTGAAGAAGATGAACATTGAATCGCACGTGTGAGAGAATTAAAACAAAATCATACGCGTCTCGTGACTGAAAAGCTAATCTTTTTGACGCTAAGTATTTTGGCGCATTGCGCTCGTAGCGCGTTCTCAAATGCCGTAAATCATTCGAGGCACTCACGGTACACAATGCGAATAAATTTGCCAAATATGTCGAATAATTTCGCTCGTCCTATTTTCTCGAAATTAAATCGGATCGAATCGAATCGTACGCGCTCTCTTCAAATATTCCACGTCACACATACACAGTAAATCCTCTCAAAACTTCATATATGATTTGTATGCATAGTTGTTTAGTTTAAAGAACACTAAAGGATATATATTCAATGTCCGATATCTCGTGTCCTTTTTTTAGTATTTAAAATTAATATTTATTTTTGTTACTTCATTCGTTGTTAAATATAAGCAACTTGATATAAAATATAAAAATATTTATTAAAATTTATATTAAAAATTTAAAAATTACATTTTACGAATACCTTTATTTTACTTCTTTTCATTTTTTATTTTTACTCTCAGAATTGTATATACCTTTTAGATTCGAAAATTTATTAAAATTTAGTGATATCTAGGTCAAAAATACGATACACGTAGTAGGAAATTTGCATATATTTTGCAGATATATATTTGCATATATCTGCAAAATATCTGTTACAAAAGTACCTCGTAAAGCTACTGCAAGCGCGATGGACATCTAATTTGCACACATTTTCATACGAGGTTCGCATTATCGTTACGCAATTGAATGAAATTTATATGACTCGTTAAAGCTTTCACGGAAAACCTCACGATGTAAATCCATCGGTTATTCGTTGCACCGATATATTCTGGTAACCGCTTACGTTTGATAAATATACAACGTGAAAATAAATGCTGCGTTTTAGATGAGTTTCTGGCACGATGAAAGCCGATATTTTGGATATCCCGCTCCGTGAATAGCCGACGTAACAAAATAACCTAATTGCAAACTCAGTTTAATCTCGGGCGTAATATTATGCAGCCGCACCATGATAATCTGTGAACATTAGACACATTTACATCACGAAAAACTCGACACCGCAACACCACAATTTTCTGAATAAAAATCCAAATATTACACGTCTCTCTTTCTCTCTCTGAATCTTACTATCCTTTTATCTCATTAACACCAGCTCTGCAATTTTATTTCACATTTTTATCGATTTTACTCTTAATAAATATGATAAATATGATAAATGTGATAAATAAATTTTAGAAGAATTTGAAATTTAATCCAAGCAGAGAAAAATAAGGTGTCATTCAAAACCGCGAGATAAAAAATTGAATCAAAGGTTTGCATAATGCACAACACACTCTGATGTGTTTCGTCATTATCATTTTTGTTTTAATTCCCTGCCATTTCGCGATTTTACTCGGACACCACAATCGATAGCTAATCTTACTGAAATGGAAAATACCGTGCTGCTCTCTTGCTCCTGCGGAGAAAGGGCATTTGCAGATAACGTGTGAAGAGATGAGAAGGGCAAACTGAGAATGATCGGGCGTTGGATCGAAGTTACCGGTCCGGCGCGATCGTTCATCGTGACATGGAAACGATGAAGAATAGTGGGCAAGAGCGGAGAGGGAGGGAAAGTAATAGTAAAACGTTCGCAAACAGCGAGGCCGGCTTATCAGCTTTATTTATTGCAATGGGAAACCGCAGCCGGGAGCGCTTTCGGAGCTTTTCCAGAGCTTAACTCGACCGTGGCCGGGAGCTTTCGTGCGGCCAGGTTGCAGGCGAGGGTCGTCACGAACGGGCAAAATTTCACTTCCATCGACATGGAACGATTCAGCCGCGCCGAGGAGTCCGTAATACGACGCGAGCAGCGAGTGCTATTGTGAAACTAGAAGAACGAGATGTCGCAGTTCAACCAATTTCCCATGGCTTATCTTCCACTCTTTCTCCCTCTCTCCTTTCCTTCGTCTTCTCTTCGTCTCAAGAAAGACAAAAGTGCGGATATTTTATTTTGACAAATTAGCCCTTTGCTTATTTCTAGACTACAATGATTTTTTATAAATTTATTCCTGAATCTTTGCAGGGCCTTACAACGACCTTCGACCTTTATCGTTATGCCTTCGCCTTTGCCGTTAAAACCACCATAACTTCGTCAGGTGCGACATTGTTTCGCACCACAACTATGTTCATGCGAATTTCTCTCCTCTTAACTTAACATTTATAGAGCGGTGACAGAGCAGCGAATTCCTACACTGACTGTGAGATAATATCTATATATAATATGTTGAAGCTGTATCGAGGGAAACAATTTATTCGGCGTTTAAGAGTTTTGCGATAATATTTGCGAAGAATATTGCTCGGGTTATTTGCGACAATTTCGGCGCGACCATGACTTCCGGAATCGATTGTATACATCGACCATGTTTATTCACCTTCATTGATTTGTGTGGAAAATTAATGTAATGAATTTATTACGGAATCAACGTTACGTCATGTTACAGTTAAAGGCTATTTGCTTCGTACATAGCAATGGGGACTCTCAAATAGAAGAGTTGGACATGCTTAACTGATCGGACTGGGAATATTCATCTTGTTGCACGTTTGATCATGGTACGGTATATTCAAGACTAACACATCGTGACTAGATTTGTTAAGTACTTTACAACTTCATTTATGTGTCGAAATTTTATATGCGTTACAAATATCTCATAAGATATAATAGATTGTTGAAAATCATATTTAATAATCTTCACTCTAAAAAACTTAAAATATTTTCCTATCTTCATAATTTAATTCACAAGCGATCCTTTTTATTTATTGTAAAAGCGATTAGTGTAAAGCAGATCTAATATGTTTTTTTTACAGTATAAATGTTGATGGCAGTATTTATTTATAAGGATTAAAAGATATCGCAATATCTATTGCGTAACTTTATAATTGTTTGAATTTCAAGGGAATTATCGAGAATAGAAGTAGTAAGAAAATTAAATTAAATTAAATTAAATTAATCTTCAAAAAATTTGCTTAAAAATTTGTATTTAACTCTTGTATATCTCTACTATCGAAAAACGAAACGCTTGATTCTTTTCTGAGATCGTTATTGTGATGATCTGAATCTTTCAGAGCGGAAGATTCGGCTCGTGAATGTTGCGATAAAAAAAAAGTGCAATCAAACTGGAGGTGGGTTTAGTACGCTCGACCGATCGGTCCAGCCTGTCTTCGATTGAGTGGGGATATTAAACAATAGGTCAACTTAATACAACTGTTTACCAGGGAGCTTTGGGTGCATCATCTTTTTGCGCTCATTCCGAGCAGCGAAAAGGTTAATTGGCACTCGAACAAACGAACGCGAAGAGGAACGAAGATCAGATACGCCGTTCCTTCTACAAAACGCCCGGCTGCTGCGCTCTTGTTGTTTGTCAGAGCCGCAATAGAATTTATACGACGCAGTGTTCAACGTAATTACGAGTCCCCGGTGTGCCGCTTGTTTTCGTAGGATGCCGGAGGAGTCACGAAGTCGCGCAAAGTGCGCGAAGACGCACTTCATCGCGAATTTATCGGAGCAGCTTCATCGTTATGCGATTTGAACCGAATCGTGAAATAAATTATCCCAACGTCGTCAAAAAAGTAGGATAAAATAAATTCGAAGAAATGAACGATCTTTCTTTATGAAATTCGAGAGATTAATGCGATCTAATTGTAAGTACAAATGCAGATTTATATATATCAATCGTCAACATGCTTAATTCTTATTTATTAATCTTCCTCGTTTGCTAGATAATCTCGATATCTATTTTGCAAATTATATTAATTCTCTATTTTTCATTATCTTACAATCTATATCGCACATAATAAAACAAAAAAATTCAAACATATTCAAATGAATTAATCATTATATTTACTTTCTGTGAAAATAACGATATTCTCTGTAATACATAAAAATAACAATTAAGCCAAAATAGTAGAAAACGCTTTCTATTTTTTAAACAGTTTTTCTATATGAAATACAATATAATAAAAATACAGTAAATATATATTATTACTACTTCAAATTCTGTCGACTCTATCAAATATGACAGTCTCTCGCACTGCTTATTAAATTTTCTCTGCTTTCTATCGTCATTATTTCGTGCTCCGTGCTTTCTTTGAACGCACAAGATACTAAAATGTGTGCAACGTTCTGTCAATTAAACTAGATTTTTAAGGGACATCAATCAATTTGTCGCAAAATAGCATCCAGTGGGAAAATTTAATTACACGATCCAAATGCGCGTGAACAAACAATGTCAACTATCTCGAGAACGTATTGTTACGGAAACATTACACAGTCTGTTCATTACACGGAATCTAATATATATACAATATATATATATGTATATATATATATTGTATATATATATATATATATATATATA
>VBVR01002407.1:5654-22819 GCA_011638315.1 Tetramorium parvispinum
ATCTGATTGAACTCCATCTACGAATTTTATTACTTGTTAGTATAGATACATGCGTATCTCTATTGAATACGTTAATTAGTGAATCCCTTGCGTTTCCCCATTAACGTATTCAACTTGAAACAATTGCAACAATCTTTAATGATCGGTTTCGATCACCGACCTGTATTAAAATCTTTTAGATCTCCTGGATTATCCTGCGTCGGCATAGACAGTGTATCGCCGCTCAAGCGCCTGAACCTGATAAAATTCTTGATCGGACTGGCATTCTTGCCAGTCAACATTTCTTTTTTCATATTCCTAACATTTTGTGGCTTCAGCAGCGAATGCTTGGCATTGGTTATCGACACGACTTCTGGTGGGTTTGGAATTAACGATACAGACTCAATCTTGATTTCTTTCTTAATATCTGGCTTCAGCTCGGGCACCGGGTCCAACGGTTTGACGTTCTGAAGCTGCGCGGCCAATCTCTGTATTGTCGTCAGCATCGGGTCTCGCGACGAAGATGCATTTATATTCGAGGTTTCCTTCAGAATCATATTGACATCAGTCTCAGAATCTGATTGCTCACTGCTGGAGTCCGATTCGAAGATTGGCGCCGAACGCTCGTTGTCGCTGTTCTCGCCGTCGCTTTCAGTGTCTTTGGATGAATCCATGATCGCAAGAGGGTCCCGAATCTTTCCGTCCACCTTATCATTCGCAGCGTTCGTTACCTCTGACTTATCAGTCGCCATTTCCTCCGTAAAAGAATCCTCTTCATTTTTCTGTTGACTTAGAGGATCTTGCTGGATGATTATGTCCTCGGTTTTTAAAGGTTCTTCAGACGAATTCACAAAAGGCGATGAAGGGTTTTCCCTCGCCTCCGGAATGTCCGCCGACGAGTTACATTCAGGGACTGGACTGACGACCACGTCCGTGCGCATCTTGTCCTGCAATTTGTCTATTATAGACAAACCCGGTTTAGAAGTTTTTAATAGAATACCGATGTTATTGGCGATCTCCTGCATCGTTTTCTGCCGCTCCCGCTGTATCTCAATCTCTTTGTTTTCCAATTCAGGTGGACAAACGAATACGCTTAGATTACCGGTACTGACTGATCCCTCCGATTCCCCTTGAGACAGTTTCGGTCTTTCCTCGCTTTCTTCCTCCTTGATTTGGATATTTTCCGCCGTTTCTGGTTCACGAATACATTCACTGGTATTATCATTGTTGTCTTCGGACTTTGTTGGCTTCGCGATATCCATCAGCAGTTCATCCTTACACTCCGTAGCCTCGAATTCGAAGCCAATCTGCGGCTTCGTTTCTACAGCGAAAGACTCCTCAGCGTTAACGGATGTCGATTCGTGTGATGGCTGGTTTTTATCTGTAGCCTGTTCGACAGTTACCGCCGACATATTAATCTTCAAGATGTTGGTATCCGGTTGCTGTCGGTGCCAGAATGCAACGTGGGCTTCCACGTTCTGTCGCTTTAGCTGCACATAATTACAACTGCAACATAGATAGCCATAGATGCCACCCTCCTTCGGTATGATATCCTCAGACGCTGACTCGTTGAACGTTCTATCCCTGCGACATATCTTGTAATAGTGCGTTCTCATGGATGCCTTGGCCACTGCCTGGTAAGAACAATTGTTACAGTGGAACCTGTACTCGCCCGTGTGCGTCGTACAGTGCTCGTAGAACGCTTCGAGTGCCATGTCCGCTGCACCTTCCGTAGCGAAGCAGCAGAATCTGCAGCGGAATTTGCACATCTGATCGGTCTCTGTCGAGGAAGACAATGTTGCACCGCATTCGGCGTCCACGATCGCAGTCTGAGCGTCCGTCGACTTGAGACGCGAGATAAGCACTTCCCTTCCGGGATGATTGATTTTGTAATGGTGAACGATGTTCTTGCCCGTGAAGAAGCATAACAAGCATTTATACTTGTCCTGACCAAACCACGCGTAATCTATCAGATGCTTGATATCTAATCTGTGGAGAAGTTCCGCCATCAGTTCATCATACGTGATTTTTGGCGATTCCTTGAAGAACCTGTTTGCGGCATTTGTAGCGGTAAGATCAGCGCTATTCGAACTTTCTGCCAATTCCATTTTTACGAATAGTTTATTCTCCTCGATAGAAAACGAGTCATTAAGTGTTGGTGCACTCGTAGGCTCCGATAACATATCAAAATTGCCTAAGTCTTTAAAATTAAAGCTATCTGTATTTATAAGCGGTTTAATATCGTTCACTATAGAATTTACATTCGCATCGTCGTCGTCATCATAGTTCCCGGGAATTTTTTCAGGAGTTTTCTCCTCTGCCGCAGGTTCTTTATCTTTATTTTCTGTCAACCGGTCAGCTTCTACGGTATCCGTCGAAACATTCGTTTCGGTATTCGTCTCTTCGATTCTCGTTTGAGCAGTTTTGGAAGAAGCTGCCGAAGCGGTTTTTTTCCTTTTCTTTTTAGTTACTATGCCCATCTTCCAGTTGGATTTCTTTTTCTTTTTTCTTGGTATCTTTTTCGCGCTTGGCTCAATGGCCAACGGATCATGCGCGTCCTCGAGGTCCGCTTCGCTACCCTTGTCGGTCAACGTATTTTCCGGCACCAACCCTATTAAAATATTACTCAATAATTCCTCCCTAGCGGTCGTCCTAGCTGCGCCGGTGCTCGTTCCTTGCCTGACAGTTGCGTTGCTCGACATGGAAATGTCTGACATCGCACTGTCTTCATCCGTGAACGACATCTCGTCCTCGCTTTTGTCGTCGGTAAGTAAACTATTCCTCGATCTCGAGTGCCGTTTATCGGTGTTTTTGGTGTCTTTTCGTCGCTTCACCGTGTCCACCGAGTCCTGATCAGACTGTTTGTCCGCTCGAAAAGAGAGGTCCATTAACTGGGATACATCTATGCCGAAACTCTCATCGGACGAGCTGTCGAACATTACTTTGGACGAGTCTATTTTCGTAATATCCGTTTTCTCTACAATCACTCGCGGTTCCTTAATGTCTTTATGTAAGACAATGTCTTTACGTGAGACTCGTTTAGATCTGCGAAGTGTGTCACTGCTTTCCTCGCTGCGATCTACTTCTTGATTCAGTGTGTTATTATCAGAGTTGTTTAGCAACGCTGTCCGCAGAGCCAACGGTTGGTCCTCTTCACTGTCGGAACTTAGAATCGCATTCTTCAAACGTAAACTGCGAGTCTGTTTCGGATCATTCTTGCTCTGAGCTTTTGATTTGCTAGACTCTTCGACATTTCTTCGAAATCTTGAACTCTTCCTGGACTTGACAGCGTTGTTCGCTGCCGACTCGTTCGTCTCGGTATTTGACTCCGTGATTTTTTTCTCAGTATTCGATAATTCATCCTTCTTTGTCGATAATGTAACCGGGCTCATCCTCGAAGGCGACTGACTTTCCTTCGACAATCGACACATTCGAAAACCTGTCGCCGTTACTACACCTTCGCTAATGAACATTTCCCTGATATCCTCTTGCAACATTTCCAGAGAATTTCTCCTCTTCGTTTTTTGCTTTGGTTTATCATTAGAAACTTCTTGGCTATCTGTAGTATCGGAAACGACAGATTGCGTTGTCTGATTCTTATTTTGATCCGAACTTTCTGTATTATTTTCTGTACTATTTCGATTCAAACATTCTTTATTACTTTGTGTGGTATCCTTTGATTTCTCTACAGTGGTTTGATCAACCTTATCCTGGTTATCTTCGGTTTGTTTTTTCTTCTTATCATTATCTTCTAACCTACTGATTTGTTTTTCGCTTTCTGACTGGTCAACGGTATTTTCATTATCACCTTCTAATCGATTAGCCTTATGACTCTTCTTCTTCAATTGTACATCTTTATTCTTATTATTATCTACTTGAACGCGCTCCTTGTCGCGAATTTCTAATGAACCATCATTTTCCTTCGCAGTAATATCTTTAGTTAGTTCTTTGCTCGAATTATTATTAGATGCTGCTACCTCGGGCTTTTCTTCCGAATTTTTAAGATCCATGGAAATTGTAGAATCTTGAGCTGCCGGTTCTCTTTCAACGTCTATATCAGTGTTAGTAGTTAAGATACCGAGCCTCTCCGCAAGACTCTCATCATCCGAACTGTCTGACACTATCACTCGCCTCTTTTTCTTTGTTTGTGTCTTTTTCGCTTCAACTGTTTCATCCTTGTCAGAACTGCTCTCGGACTCAAACTCGATGATCTTTTTAAGTTTCTTGAGGTTTTCCGGCTTCAGCGCCTTCTCTATTAGTTTCGCTTTTTCGAATTTACTTTCGAATAACTTCTTAGCCTCACCGGATTCGAACGACTTCCTGATAAATGCTTCAATCAGTTCCTGTGTCACCTCTTCTTTGGATTTCGACCCATCCGCTTCTGACTCGTCCTTCTTGCCTTTTTTTGCAACATTACTGGACTTGGAATTCGTCACCGAGTCTGCTTCGCTGATTTTTGTCGCATTTTTGTCAGATTTTTCTAAAGATGAAGAAATCTTTCTCTCCCTTGCAGCATTGCTTTGCTGGACCGAATTCTCCGTTGCACGATTACTATCGCTACTGCTGCTCACTTCAGCACTCGCAACGTCCTTGCTCTTATTCTTGGAACTCGATTTACTGTTCTTCTTATTACTACTCTTTACACGTGGTGGTTTTGACGAAGTGCTTTCAACTTTTTTCGTCTCGTTAGCGACGCG
This sequence comes from Tetramorium parvispinum, assembly GCA_011638315.1. Taxonomy (NCBI): domain Eukaryota; kingdom Metazoa; phylum Arthropoda; class Insecta; order Hymenoptera; family Formicidae; genus Tetramorium; species Tetramorium parvispinum. The sequence goes on from VBVR01002407.1 coordinate 10,331, forward strand.
ATTTGGCTGCGGCGCTTCCGGTCGTTTGATTTTAGGAATTTTGAACTTTTGCAGACCAGAATTCTGATTGGCTTTCGTGTCAATCACGCCGTACAGACTCTCTAATGGGGATTGCATTCTGTCTTTCAGCAGCTTGTCCCCCTTCTCCTTTTCAGGCGACTTATGCGAACTTGATTTTTCCTTTGTCGGTTTTGTATTCATTGTTCCCGACCGTTTCCTGGGATCCCTCTCACTGTGAGTGGTATCTTTGGCTTTGTTGGTGGTTGATATGTTCACATGTTTGTCTTTAGCAAGGCGCGGATCTCTGGCGGAAGTGTCTTTGGCTTGACTTGCGCCCGTATTATGTTCCGTACGGACACGTGGATCTCGATTTGAGAAACGATTTGGATTTTCTCGATCAGAGTGACCGTCTCGCGACCAATCGGATCGACGCACATCACGATTGAAATTGGGCCTTACTTCTGTTCTATTTCTATCATAATATCCATCCCTTCCTTGACTTCTGTTACCCCTGTCACGCGTGCCCCAAGGGCAAGGTGTATTTGGTCGCGGAAATGCGGGCGAAGTCCCTGTGGAACTGTCCACGACTTGAATTCCACAAGGTATCACATTTTCATAAGTAACTTCGTTCATCCTACTGGCGGAGCTTTCCCATGTCGGTCTTACCGTCGGTCTTACTTGTGGATATTCTGTTGATCTGCCGACAGAAAAGGTTGGATCGTAAGATCCCTGAGGCATTTGAAAGCCTCTATATTGTGACGAAAAACCAGAAGGTATTATATCTTCCCGAATGTTTTCTGGTCTCACTGTATGATTCATCTCTTGCGGTCGCACTGTGGGATTCATCAACGGTCTGGGACCAGCAGGTAAATTCGATGGGAATTGATTTTGCCTAAACTGTGGCTCCATCGAAGGACGTGGGAAGGAATGCTGCGTAGGTTGTAGAGGCGGATTGGTCATTCCGCTATAGGAGGAAGACGTCCACTGATTAGTGCCAAATTGATGCTCACTAGTGGCCGTAGGAGAGGTCCAATGCATTTGATTGGCGTGCATACTGTAATAGTCATTATTATCTATCACAAATTCATTCTCTCTAGGCAGACTCACATCATTCCGCGCATCTGGCGGTACGCTCGGGCGTCTCTGATACAACGGAACATTTCTCTCATCCGGTTTGCTTCCGGCGTTATGAAAAACTGGTCCTGTCTGAGACGGGATTTCGTCAATAATAGTAATATCTCTCGTCTTATCTCTCGCGCTCTCATGAACGTAAGCGTCACGTTGTCGCGGATGCCTCTCGTAGTTATCCGCGTAACGTGGCTCTTGAAACTTAGAGCCCAGAAAAGATGTTTGCCGATCCGATCGCAGAGACTCGTTCGAGTGATGAGGTGGCCCTTTCATCTCACTTGATTTCGCTCCTGTATTTGGGAAACTTTTTCTAGCGGTAAGCGGCTTCTCTCTCTCCGACAGTGAGACATTTTTCGATATCTTATCCGCATCTTGCTTTTGCATTGCAGTATTTCCATCAGCTTTATCACTCTTCTCGCCGTTGCCTTCATCATTCAAAAGTTCCGCCAGATCTTCCATGGACAACGGAGGTTCGCGTGACAAAGGTGGCGAGAATAGAAGCGGTATCGACGGCGGTTTGGGTGGTGGCTTTAACGTGTTATGGCTTTCCTTCGATCTGGGCGACGTGGCTTTAGGCTTCGCAAACAAAATCTCGGGATCGGGAGAATTGAGTCTCACCTCAGGAACATTCACGGGTGATTCCGTCCTGGAGGAACTGGCGGTTATTATGTCTAAACTCAGCCTATTTTTCTCCAGAATCGAGGATAATCGCCTGGAACCACCAAGAGAAGGCACCGGAACGGTTGGTATATCTTGCGGGTTTAACGTATAGTTTCTGCTGTCGCTAACTTTTTGCGGTAAACTATTACTAATCTTCTTCGCAGCGGTCGCCACATCATGGCTAGTAGCGACTAACGGAGGTTGCCGATTTCCCTTATTCCTTGCGCTATGTCTTTCAGACTCTTCTAACATATCCCATTCGGAGAAAGTGACATCGTCTGAATTAGATTCTGACGGCGACGAGATGGTTATAGTTTTTGTATCTGTAAGCGTAATAACCGGTATTACTTTACCGGTATTACTTGGATATTGTTTTTGTTTTCTGCTTCTATTCAATTCTGTGTTACGCTCCGTGGGGATTATTATGGGCACAATTTGACAATCGGGACTGGAAGATCTGATAGTATCAGGACTAGCTGGAGTCTCAATTTCTTTATCCTTCTCCACGTCTTGCGATTGCCCCGCTTCCCTACATCTTGACGGTCCTGCCTTCGAGGTACTGAAAATCACAAAAATACATTTTTTCGCCTAACAATTTTAAGGGCAGTGGTATTAAAATTATTTAACTTTAATATTATTATATTATATTAATATTATATTTATATTACTTACCTTGGAGGTGATAATAATATGACGTCATTTTGTTTACTCGATGCTTGTGCACTGGGTGGATTGCCCTGAAACTCATGTCGAGTTAGAATAGTTAAAATACAAAGATTAAACATGCACTACGGGAGTTTAACAACATAGGTAAAAAGAACAAGGAAGCAACGAAAACGAATATTATTACAAATGTAAAGAATCCAATAAGCGACAATTATTTTAGAAATTACGACAAAAGAGAAATGTATATTTAAATCATGCATGTATGTGCGATGATTTTAACATTATATTGTGTAAAACAAGTATATGTGCAAAGCAAAATCCTAGATTTTTCATGAAATGAATCTATACAAATTGATAAGAACACTACACAATCGCAAAATAAACCGATTTAAATTTTAAGATAAAAGATGTAAATATGTGAATATGTATATCGAATTACTATACATTCTTTCACTATGTTTCACATCTTTAATCGGAAATGAGACATGTACAAGATATACTAATTAAAAACGAATACGCTACAGAATAATTAATCATTTCTTTAAACATGCTTAAAATATAGTTGTGCAAAACATAGTAAATATTTCAAATTTACAATAAATCCTAATAAAGATTATCCTATTTTAATAATATATATTTAATATATTTCAGCTTTTTTTTTAACGAAAACAAAATTAAATCTGTTTATTGTTTAAAGAAACGATCTCTTATAATTGTTTCGAGCAATATGTACAATAACAAAATACTTATGCCTAAAAAATATATATGTATAACTAATAATACAAACAAAATAAATACATAAATAATGAAATATGTGTAGACAGAACGTCCTAATGTTCATTTTTTCAAAAATTAAAGATTTAGATCAATATTTATAGTCCGTTTTTATATTTAAGTAATAATTTGACATGTTATGAACCAATCATAGAGCCGTATTAACATCTTAACATATTACTTAAAACTTAAGATTTAGACATACACATTTAGAGAAATTTTATTTTAAAATTTGTAGGACATTCTGTAGTTTATATTCAGCACAACTACATCAACCAGGATAATTTTTCACGTGTACGGAAATGGTATGCATTTGCCAACATACTATATCTACCTTTTCTACTTTATTGTACAGTTTCTGCAAAACATCCTCGCACCGTTGCAGCGTCTCGATCTTCAACCTATTTCGGCCAATAACATTCAATTAATAATCAAATGGCCGCAATAATATTTTTAATACACCATCATTTTAATAGCGGAATTTATACGCGCGATTATGTGTAATCGAATTTCTCACACGAATTTCTGTTTAACATACTTTCGCGTGCTGTCCGACAGAATTCCGTGCAGACTTTGCATTTTCTGCAATTGAAGGTCCCGACTCTCCGTGTCCCTAACGTTTTGTAGCCTCTCGATCATCGCTTCCAGGAACGGAATGTATTTTTGCATTTCTGCAAACTTTTTGTCGTACTCGTCGTCCATCCTGTTCTTTGTTCTCGGTCAACCTGTATTCAGACAAAGAAACACGCCGTTCTTTTATAATAGCAGGTACTGTTGTACCTATCTTTTAATAGATCTGTGTATCCGTTACACAGGTCAAATTCTTGCTTCTCAAAAATTATACTTTTATTTCTATTCGCAAAAACTTTCTATTTGGACCTTTAGATTTTGAATTGTACGATATCTGCACAAAGAATATAGTACAATTCATCTCTTAAGGCAGCAAAATAAAATAACACTTCGCCTTATTTTCGACCCTGCGCAGAATAAATTTTCATCCAATAGGTAAACTTTTGAATAACTTTTATGCCGAATAATTTTTTTGTGAATTTAATAAATTTAATTATATGGATTTATAATTCCAATTAGTAACTATGTTTTAAGACCGACAATTAATCGGCGCGCAGTTCGAGTCGGAAATTAGTTTATAAAAATTCACACAAACATTATTCGGCTACCAGGATCTCGCGCGTATATAATTATATCGTTTTCTCTGTTGTTTAATTCGAATTTAATGCATTTCAATAAGTGCACTCACATCGATATAATTGTTGGCATGCGAAATTTGAATAATCGCGACTCGATGAGGACGCAATATGATCGAGCGATCTTATTAATTATTTATCATCCTTCATTCATCGACAAAACATCTGTTCTCTCATTAATAAAGTTTTAAAAGGATATTAAAAACATTTTCGACGGTACTTTCATAATCTCTTGCCGTCGAGTAGCCGTCGCTTTTAAGAGAGGCGCTTGATAAGTAACAAGTATAACTTTGAGTGATGCCGCTTGTTTTATTTCAATTCCACAAAGAGCCGGATATTTCGAGTAACACAAGCCTCTTATTCTCCGCTGATTAACGCTGATTGCGTTAATTCGTCTACTTATCGTAGAACAGCGCAATGTAATATCCGTCGCTCAGGCGCGCCGCGATTTGCTCACAATCATCGTCGAAGCGGTAAAAGGCACAGTACGAGTCTATCTTTATTTTCGAGGAAGCTCCGACCTTTCGGTACACCGGAAGTGCGATAGGCGAATATAAATTGAATTGTAAAGATGCGTTCGTCGCCGACACGGGACCACGTGTTTCGTTCACCATCGTAAACGCTATGTAACGCTGTATCACGCATATATCATGTTCGTACGATACATATGCATCGTGCGGCGATATCAAACCGCATTTCAATTTCTATTCATTTCTTTCCTTTTTTTCCTCTTCTTTCCCGCGTTCTGTTCTAGCTCTCACGTGCGAGGCTGCAACGAATCGCGTCGCTCTTTGTCCTGAGAGCATGCGGGCGGGCGTGTACGGTTTTCACTTGAACAAATTCCCCCTTGTGGCCCCATCCGACGTTCGCACAGAACCGAAATGCGGAGAACGTTGTCCTTCGGCGAGCGTCCGATCTTCGGCAAAGCGGCCGAATGACGATGCCGCACTTCAACCACGCGCGTACACCCCACTGACAATCGATTATTTTCCGACGATTCTGCACACTTTGTCAACGCTGTTGTTCGCATTGCATATAGGGTGAATCATAATGCACTGCATGCAGATTTCAGTGAAAAATGCTGATCGAGTCGATTTCGATTCGACGATTTGACTAATCATTTCTCACTGGGATTTAAGGGGGAACTGACCGTTTTCTCTGAAAAATAAAACTATTCGATCGAATTTGATCGACAAACTTTCAAGTTACTGCGATTGCTTGGGAAAATATTCTCAATCTAAAACTGGCTTCGAGTCCTGTTTTAGAGCAATTGTTTATCAAAACTCTGCAATTTTAAATCAGACCGCAATCGATTTTGCATGAAGGCTCGGCTTTGCTATATTATTACATGCCCCAAAAATTATCGCGTGAATTAATTATCGTGTATATAAAATTTTATATGTTTATTTGTACTTTTGTTACACGATAATATGCAGAACACCATGTATATTAGTACACGCAGTCGCATTAAACGTACGCATGTAAGTGATATCCCTAGTTTCGCAGTAATACAGGCAAAAACTTTCCCACCAAAGCTATAGCTAATCATGGTGGTGCTACAATGTAAGAGATGGATATTGATCCAATCAACCCATACAATATTGCAGCATATCTGTTTATCGTACTACATTTTCGGTGTTTAAGAACGATTCTCCTCTTGACTGCCATACGACTTTTACAAAATTAGAACAATTTTCTTCATATATTCATAAATGCACACCAACACATTTACACATATATTTATAAAGATTGATATGACTGCTAGAATACGACGTAATCCGAAAAGAATCGTTCATTCATTCTTATTATGCGTAAATGGCTCCCAATTTGAAAAGAATTAATAAATATCTCTTAAAAAGCTATTTGTAAACGTGGTATATTGTTAAATAAATCGTCGCTCAAATGGAGAAACATTTGTTGCTCAGCCAAGTGACATTGACGCGTGATGACATTTAATGATATATCGGCGAATAATGGTGAAAGGAGGCAAATTAATATGCACACACACACGCGCGCGCGCGCGCGCACGCACGCACACGCATAAACACGCACGCACGCATGTGCGCGCGCGCGCGCTGACGCATCCAGATGAATACACCTTTGAATACGTTGAATCAGAGAATATGAAGAATTTATTTAAAATCTATACTACACTACAATAAACTCAATTATTTTGTTGAAACAAATTTTTCTTATTAACATAAGAATATATATTTGGATTTACGTTATGCAAAATTAATAAATATAAATCTCAGGTTTTTATATAAAATGCTTAGATTTAGAAAGAAAATTGCATCGTGAGGTGCATCTCTCGTATCTTGCACATCTTACAATATCCATTCCTATTTATTCGAAATATTTTCCTTTACATTAAATGTGTATTCAGATGGCGGTTGCGGCCATGTTAATTTGTGCCAACGAAACATTATGCAAATGTAGGCCGCACATACATATCACCAGTTTATATTGGACATTCTTTTTGTTGGATTTGTATTTGTTGGATTTAGATGTGTTTGCCATTGCACAAAATGTCGCTATTTGATTCTTTCAAACAACGTATGATGACTACTTGGAGTGCAACATATATTAGTAATACACTTTAGAAGATTTCTATTTTCCTTTTAATCTCGAGCGAATCTTCAATGTAAAATTTAATTTCACACTGTCAAGATAATAAATCTTGCAACTCAAAAAAATCATACAAGATAATGCTGCACTGCACTTTTGTTATTTATAAAATTTCATGTATGCACTATTTTGTTTGTATATAATTATATATATAATAAAAAATGTATATATATATATATTTATTATCATTTTGCACATTCTTCTATGGTAAACACATGCACGTAACAACATGCACTATTCAATGCACATATAAAAGACCGTCAGTTTATATTTCAACGGAAACGACGAAACCGACGAAATCGACATACAGCATAGACAGCGTCATCCATGTGTAAAAATGGTCGACAAAAATGAGTGAGATATGATACGAAGACGGCCAATCTCTCTATCACTTTCTATTCAACGTAGTCACGTATATTAGAAAGAGCGAGAGATTGGCCGCGAGTATATCCTATCTCTCTCATTTTTGTCGGCCATATTTGGTATACTATTTAGATACGGATGGCGCAGTCCAAGCTCTACGTCGATGGATAAAAACGACCAGTTAGGACGCCATGTTTGACTTTGTCGGAAACACCCTGAAGTCGACAAAAGTCGAATTACGAAAGAAATTTTTATCTAGACCTAACATCAGAGCGAGATGATAGTTGATGAAATGAAATCGGTTATCGAGAAACCAGAATTTTTTTTTTATCAATCAACAAAAGTTAAAAGTTTCAGCTTGAGGTTGAAATAAGTGGATTTAAATTGTAGTCCAACGAGTTTTAGATTTCGACACACTCATGGATATTCAATATCCTTTGAATCTACCGGTCGGAATGAAGATACGACATTCACTGTTAGAAGTATCACATAGCGGATAAATCCATGTGAATTGGAGATAAAGGCCACATATTCAGTCACATATCCTACAGACGGTTACTAATAGGCGAACGAAATATTCGTATACATACCAATATCATTTACTGAAGACTCTATCGAAAAAAAAACAACGTCACAAATTAATCGTTGGCACTTCTCTATTGAACGTATTACTTTATACGCCTTATTGTATCTAGTCCACGATTCTTCTCAAACAATGGCACCCGATCTCTGGCGAGAAAGTAGTTCCACGATTCGAAGACACACAAAGGACTTAAGCGACCGAAGCCAAATGCAGTGTAGTCCTCTCACGGCTTAAGGCACCGAGTAGATGGCGTAGATATCTGCTGGGGGCGCCACTTGATTGAAAAATTTAAGTTTTCTGAGCAACCGCAAAAGTTCTCGCAAATCATCGCGATTCCTCGTGTGACGACCCAAAAGTTCAGGTAGTTAAGTCGTGAAACCGAATCAATAGAATATTATAAGCGAAAATATTGAAGAATTTAAGATGCTCCTGATGATATGATATCGTGATGAAACCTACAAATCATTTTCTACGATCGAGATGACAAGAAAAGCGGAAAATTATTTAATATCTGGAAGTTTGATAAGCTCAAAAATATTCGTGTAATACAAAAGTAAAATTCATTTTTAATCTAAAATTTTTTAAATTTAAATCTAAATTTTAATACTTAATATTAAATGTTTTAAACTCATATTTAATTAAAAATATAAATATATATAGATACTGTTAATGGATATTCAATATCCAAATAGTACAAAGAATGTAAAAAAATTTTTTTAATTTTTTTAATTGCGAAATAAATTCTTTCTCTATCCAACTTCTATTCTAATAAAAACGTTCTAAAGAATTTTCAAAAAATTAATTCTGAGTTTTTTCGAATACAAAAGAAATTTTATAAAAAATCGAAAGATATACTTCTTTGGATTTTTTTGAAACTACTTGAAAAAAATCTCTCAGTTCATTTCGAACAAATTACACTAATTTATAAAGGATTTTAAAAAATTAATCTTTTTTGTATTCATATCGTGCTGTTTGTGCATGTTAATTAATTTAAGCAATTTCCATCAAATCATACTAGGAAAATTATTTAAAATAACCGACAAAAAATATGTACAAAAAGTTTTGAAATGTTCACAAAATTAATTTTCGATTAGCGTTACGAGATAAATACTTACTTCCTAAGTATTAAAACTAATAAGCTTATTGAAAATCTCGAAACTTTTTCGAGATTTTCCTTCAGAAATGTATTGTATGCTACAAATCTATGATACGATTTGTTACGCCCATAAAAATAATTATGGTCGTCAACACGTCAGTGATTACGTAAACCACGTCAGCAGCGAAACGTTAATAAAATCTCGATACATATAAAATTACGAACAAATTTTCTTTCTTTCCCCCTCGATCTGTTCCGTATGGTGTAGGATTCTTCGGCGATGCACAACAAGACACAACACGGCACAATCGAGAGACTATGTTGTCTCCTACAACGAGAATATTACGGAGCCATAAGCCTCACGCGTGGGACTACGAGTCGTACTCATGTCGCACAATGGCGACTGCATTTGAGAATCGCGTCTCTCCGAACGAACGATGGCATCAAAAATTATTTCGTGGTTCACATCGTCATACGAGGATCTCGATATTATAAATGCACGCTACGAAAATGTGAATCAAACTAATAAAAATCTGCCTGATGAGAATGGAGAAATTTCGATCCTGCATACCCACTTCATTTCGACGAAAGCAACAAAATTCGTTACAAATCAAAAACACGTGCGGCCCTTCGCATGGAAGGACAATGGAAACGAACGTGTTTTAGCGTTGAATCTGACGGTCATCGCAATCCTCCGGAAAAAAAGAAGAAATAGAAAAGATAAGAAGCGTCCTTATACTTTTTTTTTTGCACACCTGATAAATCATCACCTTCGAAGACTGGCGGCCGATAGTGAGTCTCCTGCTACTCGATACGAATCTGCATCCGGATCCGTTCCAGCCCTCTGTCTCTCTCTCTCTCTCTCTTTCTCTCCCTGCTCCTGCAATGAGCGTGCAACGACGTTTCATCGACGCGATTCTCTTTCTCTCTCTTTCTCCCCCCGCTACCGTGTCGACATACACAAAAAAGCTTATACCACGCACAATGTCGGGCGAGTTATGTCGGTACTGATCTCGGCCTACGAGCCGAGAGATTTCCTTTTTTCGAGGTTCTTGCAGCGCTCTCTATTAGCAGTTTGCAACGCCGGTGCGAGGAACTAGAGCACCGGGACGAAGACGAGCAACGACGCTTCGACGAGCTCGTCTCTCGTGCCAACGCCTAGAGACACGTCGTCGTGACGGAGGTCGCGGAGGTCCGACCTCTCGGAGTCTCTCGCGGCGTCGCCTGCAGCCGAATGCACCTTCTCCAGCAACATTGTAAAAGGCGACAGAGAGAGAGAGAGAGCGTGCTCAGTCCAGTCCAGCTATTCCGGCATTAGTTGCGCGAATCGTCGGTACAACCGATCATACGATTTGTGCATTTGTGCTTTCGTAATTCACTTCGAGAGAGCTCCGTACTCCGTAGCATTCTTGCCCATTTTACCCGCTTCACTGATCTCCCGCAAATCTGCTTTGTTAAGGACAGGAGTCATACATGCGTGCTTCGTACGTGTGTGAGCACGCTCCGTGTACTATCGCGCATTTTCGCATGGAGGAGTCGGCCGCTCGCAACTTTTTCCTCGCCGTGGTCGGCGCGAGGTCCTCCGTCTCTCTCTGTAGAAATGAAAGCGGCGTCAATATTCTTTTTTTTTTTCTTTCTTTCTATCTCGACATTTGCGGTCTTCACGTTTAAAAATTCCCCAGCAAATTTTACCCCTAGGGGGAAAATGAGACAAAGCCCGGCGGAGGTAACGGCGATGGTGCGACGCAAATTCCTATCGATTCACATCGTGAGGTTAACGCGACGACTTCCCGCGCACACATTCGACGTTTGAGATTTCATTGACATTTCACCTGGAGCGTCGCGCTACCTCGCTCGCCGCTCGCTGTCGCCGAGCCTCGGAAAATTACCATCGCTCATGTTTTTTCATGTCAACATGAATCAGGCACAGAGGATACACACACGCGCGCATACACACACGCACGCACGCACACATGCACATGTGTAATATATACACCACATACGGCTAGACGTTATTACGCATGGTTATTTTTGGCATCCGATCGCGGAAAGAAATGGGGACTATCCCGTTCTGTAGGCTTCTCTGGCCTCGCTGGCCCGATCGATCTAACCGATTCAGACGCCAAGCTCCCAAGCTCTTCGGCCCCTGATTGCCCTAACAAAATATCGTATCTATTTACCGTAACGTGATTTGTCGTGCGCAGAAACTTAGTCCCGGCCCGTTTGCCCCGCCAACTCGGCCAGGTACGCTCTTACGGGTATACTGCGATAACCTCCAGTTTCGAGCTTAGACGGCGAGTCGCAGGTCGCTCGCTGGTACAGCCGATCTTCTCTCGACCGCGTGAATCATCGGATCATTCGCCTCACGACCACTCGCGGTCGTCTCGAACTCGGGTATACCGATCGGAGGATCGGAGAGCCTACGTCGTGGGCCGCTACTACGTCCGGGGGCCACTCCGTTGGAACAATCACTGCCTACGATTGTTCCACGCTGTTCGTTCGCGACGTGCATGTCCATTCGGCATCGATTCGTAGGAACCTCCCGGCTTCTTTCGGGTTAAAACTCGGCAGTTAAAAGGGGACCGGAATCGAGAAGCGCGCGCGGGTATTCAGCGTTTTAGCGTGCCACCTCCTCTCACTTCTCGTCTGCCATCGGCGCGAGGGTTCCACGAGCGAGAGAGAAAAGAAAAATGTTAGGTCTGGAGCCTCGATCGGTTCCCGGCGACCTTGGCGCGACGCATTGTGACACGTAGCGCTTCTCGGGGAGTGTGTGGAGTTACATCACCGTCGGGGCCGCCATCCTGCCGCGGATGATCGCCGCTCGGTCTACGTTAAACCCGCGAGAAATCTAGCTCGGAAGGTCCTCCGCGCGTCCTGTTTCGCGAACGATCTAACGACGGTCACTTTCGGCGCTAAGAGGGGCGCCACGGCGCTCAGGACCGGTAGTAGCGGTATTGCATGAAGCACTGGGACGTGCCATGGCCGATTCATCATTATTACGTATACATACGCGCATTTATGTGTGTATACGTTGTATGCGCAACTCTCGGAAAAACGTAACAACGCACGCGGAAAATTTGTTGCGGCTTCTCTCTCTCTTTCCCTCCCGTCGGGCTACGATTTCTCACGGTCGAGCCTCTTCCCGATTCGCACGGGACGATTATTCCCGAAAATATCCTTCCGCTTCCTCCCCTCTTTTTTTAGCCCCCCTTTGTAACACGCCGCCCGTCGTAGAGCGCGACAGCTAATCGCGTTCGTGCGCGATCTAATTGCGACGGAAGCGAAGGGCGGCGGAACGTTTCGTGCAATGGCCGCCGAGTACATGGGCGCCGTGATCCCGTCTCGCATCCGTCTCCCTCGTCTGGGACTCGCCGATCCGTTGCCCC
>VBVR01002408.1:0-22179 GCA_011638315.1 Tetramorium parvispinum
CCCTTCCCGTGCCGAGCAACCCCCATTTCCCCTCCGGGCCACATCGTAACCCGTGGGAGTCCGGTGCGCCGTAGTCCCGGAGCCGCTTTACCAAGGCGTACATCACCGACGTCCAGGTCGCTCCGCCCTGAGTTATGCTCGACAATTATACCTATCTACCCGCGTGGTGGGCGTTATTATCATATTATACTGCGTTACCCCTTGCACGTGTGTTTGCGCGCGCGCGCGCGCGCGCGCGAATGTTGCGTGTGCGTGTGCGCTCACGCCCGTCTCTGTGCGAGCCTAACTACGGTTGACGTCGCGGAATACCGAGGTCGACGTCCCGATCCATAACGTCATATGGGCCCGCGACTCCTTGGTAGTTATGTTTTATTAGATGCGCTCTTATTCGTCGCGCGACCGTGCCCCCCTCATTTTACGATATGCTCCCGCGTTTTTGCTCCGGCATCTCCTATCTGATATTCCCGAAGAGTGTCCCTTTTTATCAGATTTTATTCTTGACTTACGAAGGCTTATCGTAACGATGTTATACTTTTTCGTCGGACGAACATGATGGGAAAAACGGAAAGCAAGACATTTTTAATCTTCGTCTTTATTTTTATATAGATATTTGTATCTCTACTCTGTATAATTATGTCAATTGTAGTCCTGTATGAGATCAGTTAGCCAAGTCGCCTTAAAGAGACAGTACAAAAGTTCAAAGATAGGTATCGGCTCGCCGAGACCGATCGATCGATGCGTGTCTCTCTGCGGGCAATCGGGCTTCGAGCCAAAGCCTGTGCTCTGCGGGACGTCCGTGAAAAATCCCTGAATTATGATAATGGCGCCGACATAATGCGATCCAATGAGGCAATCAAGGGGTGGCGGCAGGGTAGTGGCGGCGGCAGTGGCAGCAGCAACGGCGGCGGCGGCAGCGGCGGCGGCGGGCGTCGGTTGACGGTATCGATGGCCGATGTCGGTGTTGCGGGGTGGCGCGAGTTACGCGTCCCAGGGTCGTATTAGTGTTGCTGGTCACCGAGCCGAGCCGAACGAGCATGGGCGATCTATGTGTCGGGGACGATACAGTGCGTGTAGCGGGTATAATTGCCGTTGGTGGGCAGCAGTTGCTCTAGGAGGACCCGTTTCCATCAATCAGCCCGCGCTAAACACCCGCCCGCGCCCGCTCGCGCGCGGACTCGCACGACTCGCCGGCCGATCGCAATTGCCCCGAATGCGGTTCGCGCGCACGATCTATGTCTCGCGGCGAATTGCCGCGTAGGGAGCGTATGTGGATTTGCTCTCGCTCTCGTGAGGCGTCGAAAATATCGTTTTTTTCCGGATCATCGTGAAGTGTGAATTGCTCATTTCCCTCTCACGTCCGCTTTTGTAAGACATAGACGACGTGCCAAATTGGTGAGAATCACTTATCTCTTTTGCACCGACGATACATCGTTTTTCAGTAACTGTCATCGATCGCATTACTTTTTCAGATGATTCTTTCGTTGTTTTGTAAAATACGCACATAATGAACATAATTTGTGATGAGTTGTTACGAAATTTATCTATGTCTTGTCAAATTTGTAAAATCTGTCGTCTGGAAATTTATTTTTTCCTATAATTTTTGGCACTTTTATAAGACATTTGATAAGATTTTTTTATTATAATAACAAGATAGGAAGTAAAAAAAGTTTCTCTCAAGATCGTTATTGTGGTGAACAAAATTTGTTCACAACCAGTATTTAATTGGCGACTTCGTTATATATAACACTAATTTTAATATAATATTAATTGATGATAAAGTTGTGTTCATTCTAAGATTCTTTTTTAATAGAATTCGGCTAAGAAAATTTAAGGAAATTTAAAACAATTTTCTCCAATTTTAAAACACAATAATTATTCCTTTAGTGGCTACTGCGCAGTTTACGGATATAGAAGCTTATTTATTATTCAAATTGCTTCAGACGTTGATCTACATTTTCGCTCTCTCTCTTTCTCTCCTGCTCTTTCTATCTCTCTTCCTCCCTAACGTATATATGCACGTGCCGATGTATAAGCTGCATCCGACGTACCTGCGAACACATATACGTAAGCATATAGTCTAGCACGTACGGTGGGGCCTGCTGATGGGATGGGACGCCATGCGGGGTAGTTATGGGACCACGAGGATGTTAATGACCATAAACAAGCAATCACTGTAATCCGCCATGAGTCACTCCAGCTGTCTGCCTGGCTACATAGATACGACCTGCCATATGCCCAGCCTAACTGACCAGCGGTGGATATGCGTTGCTGGATCATTCGTGTTCCTCTGGTTCCCCTAAAATATGTTGCAATGGACCGCATTGTTCTGCTCGTGGAATATTATTTAATGGAATTAAATGCAATTTATTATATTAATATATTTGAAACAATCAATTGATAAACTTGGAAATATCGCAACTGTGATAAAAATATTCTTTCGCAGCAATAAATTATGAAAATGGATCAACGCGATAATTAATTATAAATATCGTTGCGATTTCTGCTCAACAATGCTCAAATAAAATTAAATATACGAAGTTACTTTTTCGTACAAATTACATAGAAATTTATATCGAAGGTACACGCGTAACATATAGTAGAAACATAAGCGTAAGGTTAAAGAAACAATCGTGACAAATATCTGAAAACCGAGAATTATCGCGCGGCTTTGGATTCTCTCTACGCGCAACGATCAGAAACGACCACGATAGGATGGATAGAAAGAATGGAGAGGGGCGGGAGGAAAAGGTGCGCGAAGAAAAGAGATGGGAAGAGAGAGAGAGAGAGAGCAGGCTCGATATCGACATCCACGGCGAACCTTACGATCGAGGCTTACGACGATCGTAAATACGTCGGCGATACGGCCCTCTCTCGTTGAAGATACCGAAAGGATAGGAAAAGGGGAAGGCAGATGAATAGATAGAGACAGTGAAGCGAAAAGGAGGAAGAAGGAGGATCGGCCAAGGGAGAAGGGGGGTAGGAGGCAGGAAGGGCAAGAAGGAGCACCTAACCGTGCCGAAACATTTTATGAGTATCGATCTCTGACATAAAGCGACTTCCTATACTACGTGGCGTATAATACATACGTACGCAATGGCGCACACAGACGTGGGCGCGCGTGCTCAGGATAAAGGTATTACTTTACGTGTTACGTATACCTCCGCTCATAACACTCGATACCTACATTACTTCGCGAAGCGCCGAAGGCCAGTACTCGTTACGCCGCTACGTATCAAAGACGAGTCGCGCGATAGCCATTGCTCGTTTAAAACCATCGATTACGAGGCAAGGATCGTGCCGCGTCTTGCGAGCGCTTCTTATCCTCTTAATCGTGATCGCCCTTTGAATTATTTCTTCGGGATGAAGCGTAGCCAACATATTGTTTCCAGTACGTATCGCGTAGCTCGTCTCACCATCGTCGTTTCTTCGTGAAACTCTCGTAGTCGAGTGATAAAGACACGTTATGATCGAAATCTTCAATCTTTTCTTTTTTTTTTTATAAAAAAATTAATTGTATAAATGGAATTTATTTCTATGAAATTAAATATCTTAATTCATTTCAATTAAAATCAGAAAATTATTTACAAAGTTGTCACGCGTTAAATTCTTTTTTCTTCTAATCTAATTAGATATCAAGTATCGAAATATCTGCTATAATTTTCAATCAATGGTTAAGAAATTATTATTTATTTCGATTGTTTGGTTATAAAATTAAAAATGCGCGTATATAGTAAAAATAAGAAAAATCTTAATTATCTTCACAGCGTGTTTCTGATTTGGAAAATTTATAATTCATAACTTTACAAATAAATTTCTATGAGCTACTTTAATCTAAGTACGAAAGTAAGAAAAATAGTTAAAATAGAAATACTCTAAATCATTCATCTATAAATCATACATGAATAAATCGTAGATAACGCATAACGAAAATGTATTGCATTCGCGTCGCGTATGATTAACATCAATCACGGCTTTTCTATTAAGAAAACCCCGCGGAAATAGACCAAGATCGCTCTCTGACTTTCACTCTGCGCCGATGGCAGAAGTCCTCTCGCTCAGTGTTACTTCCGCAAGGAAATTAATACAAACAAGTAGCGGAGGCAGCGGCGGTGGCGGCGACCATGAAGAGGGTAGAAGTGATGGGTTGGGGGGTGGTAAACGACGGCAGCGCGAGGCAAGCAGCAGGCAAGGCCGCGAAAAGTTGGCGATGACGGCGGATGTTATTGGCAGCGAGGCCATTCGTCGCGATGATGGATGCCTGACAGGCGCTCCTCGCTCGCTTCGCTCGCTCGCCAGGCAGTTATAATAAGTAATGGGCTCACTTCCGCCGCCATCGCTGCCCGAATGCCTCACTGCCTTGCCCGGCCATGCCTCCGATGCCCTGCGAAACCTTCGTGCGCCTCCGCCGCCCTCTTTGTCCGTCTCTCTCTCTGCATCTCCTCCCGTCGGCCCCTTCGCTCCCCTCGGCCGTTTCCCTCGCTTACCATCCCTTATCGTCGTCCTTCTCCGTCTTGGGCTCCTTGTTTCTCCATCTCGCTCGCCGCCGCTCGTTCCCTCGGGCTGAGTGAGGCCAGGCCACTCGTCTTCCTACTCTTTCCATCCCGCCTCCGCCTCCTTCTCGTAATAACTACAAATCTGTCACGCATTAATTCTCCGTCCGGCATAAATTCGAGCACGGTACAAGCGGAGAAGGAAAAAGTTATCGCGCGGGGGTCGGGACGGGCAAACCCACCCCCTCCCTTCCCACGCGCCCCGGTTTCGACTCACCGCTCGGTGCCCCCTACGGAGAAAGAGAAAGGAAATATAGGGGTGGAATGCCGGGCGAGGAGCGTGATGTTGTGTAAGAGAGGGTGGAAAGCCGGAGAACGAAAACTGTTAATGTCGTAACGTCGCGGAATGAAGAGCGGCCCATGGTTAATAATTCTTCCGGCGCTTGATGATACTTGTGAGATTCATTGGCGTCGCATGGAAAACAAATCTCGATGTATTTTGATGGCGCTAAATTAAATATGTATTAAAATTATTATATGTACACTCGTATGTATTAACACCGTTTATCACGCTTACATCAAACTTTTTCTATAATATTTAAAATACATCTTTTTGTTTTTATACAGTTATCTTTTCGTTTATACAGTAGAATACTACTCTTTTGTAATAGATCAACAAAGTCCTTTTTTCATATGAAATTTAGTTTTATTAATCAAAATATAAGCTTAATTATGATATATCATTTAAATATATTTGCATCATTATACAAGACATTTCACGAAAACGTGAAATATAATATACGTAGAAACTCAAGTGTAATATGTGCATGCAATTCGTAATAAAATTAACATTCATTAATCCGAAACTGAACATTGCTAATAAAAGACCACTCGATGTCTGGCCATGCGAACATAAAGTGGAAAGAGGAGAAGATAGCGCCTGCTCGGAGGGATCGTCGCGTCGATCCTGCAACGCGCGGCAGTTATTTGCAAGTGTTGTGAATTTATATTCGCGTCAGATAGGAGAGAGAGAGAAAGGCTCGGGCAGGAGAGGAGAGCATAGGGGTATCCTCACTCGATGCAACGTTGTTTATCGGTGTGCTGCCACGTCGGGCGCTCCACTTTTGCGCATCCACAGCTGCCCCTCTCGATCGTCACCCCACGACATCGACATTATCGTAAAACCGCGCTTGATTCCGCATTCGTTTTCGCAGTATTTTTATTGCCGAATTTTCCAACTGTTTGTCTACCGTACTCGACCATCATATTGTTGCATTTGAGAAACATTGTTCAATCTCAAAGTGTCAGCCATTAAAAAAGAATCCAAAACAAATATTCATT
Source organism: Tetramorium parvispinum (assembly GCA_011638315.1). Taxonomy (NCBI): domain Eukaryota; kingdom Metazoa; phylum Arthropoda; class Insecta; order Hymenoptera; family Formicidae; genus Tetramorium; species Tetramorium parvispinum. Next base: position 5,832 of record VBVR01002408.1, read on the forward strand.
ACAATAAATTTTGATCCTTAAGTATCAATTATATGTTTATCTAATTAAACAATGCGAAAAATAAAATCACTGCTGTTATAAATATATGATAACTTAAATATGATAAACTTAAAATTGGAAAAGTCATTGAATAAAAAGTTTCAAAGAATTGTTCTCTAAAAAATCTTTCAAACAATTATGTTCTATTTCTAATTTAAAGTTAAAAATTCCGTCGCGTTAATTCATATCGTGAGCGAAAAGCAATCGCAGCAATAAAAGATTGCGATTCAAATAATCTCAACATGACATAAAACTTAGACATTTACTTGTTAGCGATCAATGTTATGGTGCTGTTAAAATACATGATAGAATTGAGACGCAAGAGATTAATTCGCAAAGTCCTGTCCCGACACAGGCGCAGACGGCAAATAAAAGACTCGTCCCGACTTGTTCGGTAACTCGGCGACGAATTCCGGTCGAAGTTCGCGCTCTCGTTTCGCATTCAATGTAATAGACTCGTTACAAATAGCGGTTCGGTTAGGTTAAACAGCGGGATTCTCAGCAACGCTGGAAAAGGGACGAGTAAAGCGCCGAAGGTGGAGGTAAGAGCGAGAACTACCTCCAACCCTCTGGCTGGCAGAAGGAAGCGGGAGGACTCCCTCAACGACCGTGACAAATAACTCTCCTTCAACGGGGGTCTGCATCATTTAATTTTCCTTAGCCCCGCTACCGGAATCGATGATCTCCTCTGCCGAGTATCTTACCGAAGACGAATGGGATGACTTAGACGCCGTTTCGCCACCTTCCCGGAGGGGGGTTAGATCGATCAACCAGATCCCAATTATTCGCGGAAAATTAACCTTCCGCATTCGACGCGATCCATCGACGGCGATTAATGATCGAAATTGCACAACGTGCGCGATCCACCTCGATAACATAACTCCCCCGACATTAAATATGATCTAAGCGCATGTCTGACACTTACCTTGCAATCTAATCCTTAAATTGCATTACTTGCATTAACATTGATACGATGTATACATAAATAATGAAGATAATAAAATGTTAAAAATTTTTAGTTCATATTAACAAAAATAATCATTCTCAGCAAATATAATCTTTATTAAGAAGATATTTATAAGAAGACATTAAAATATTAGAATTTATATTGACGAATAAATTTTTACAACATTAATATTTTTTAAAGTATTATAGTATAAATTAAAATTTTAACTTACTAGTTATAAATCAAGAGTTATGGGAAAACACAATTTTGCTACAATTAATCTGAAATAAAGTCATTCCCTTTAACATACAGTGTTAAATGATAAAAGCAGTTATTTGAAACAGTTCTAACTGTAATGCGATATCTCGACATTTTGCGAAAAGGATCACCCTTCACTCTCGCTCCCGGTTTAACTATCAAACGAAAAATTAGAGCCTGCGCTCAAATCCGGGGACGGAAAGTCTAATTTCGGGGTGAGCATAGGGTGCGGAGGGCCATCGCCTCGGTTCGAGCGATTCTCCCGACATTTACAGCCTTCAATTTGCCCTTCCGAGAAGGTGGCGGTGGTGAGCGAGCCAGGAATGTTAATTAAAGCCGTTCACTCCTCGATCTCGCGCTTCGACTAATTAGTCGCGTACAATGCCACCGTGAACGCTGCTAGAAGAGCCCGGCCTGAGCGAGACGAGAGAGGGATAGGCGGCGGCAAAGAGGGAAGGAGAAGAGCAAGGTGCAGGCGCGGGAAGAAGCGAGACAGACGGGGTTAGAGCCGACCGTGGCAGCCGGAGATCACTTCACTCGGATACCCTCGATCTCGCGCTCAAAGGAACTGGCGAACGTCAAACCCGCCCGCTCGCATCCAACGTCGTCCCGGTCGAAAGAAGAATGCCAATTTGCCGAAAGCCCTCTTCGCGGTAGCGAACGTCACAGAACGGAAATCCGTAAAACGGAATTCCAGAAAGATCAGCGCCGGTCCGTCCGACCGACCGGCCAGCGTGTGCACGCCTGTCAGCGGAGGGACATCTCGTTCTACTGAATTGGTTTTAATCTGACTTAACATTATCTGAGCTATGAACATGAACGTTCTTTTAGATCGAACAATTGGAAGTGGGGGTGGCTTGCGGCTCCGGGATAAAATTTCAGATAATTCGCTCTTTCGTCCATCCACGGTGAGAAATGCGGAATTCAATATTTAATGGTCCGAGTCAAGCTTAAAGATGTCCTTCGTGAAATACCTGTGCAATTCAGTATCGATTCGAGATGCATTGTATGCAAATCATCTGTACAATCGTCACAAGGACACGCTTCTGTACTCCAGAAGTTTATGTCGCTCTTTCCGCTCCCCCCTACCCCGTATATGTATTCTCCCCGCATTTGTCCACGGACTATGAACCCGTTAGACGGCGTACATAGGAGATCGAAGAGTTAAGACAATCGTAACCGAGAGAGATTCCGGAGGACTTTCCGTCGAAATCCGGCGGAAGGAACGCTCGTAGGAAAATTCCTGTACCAGGATAGCACGCCGATACGAGCGGAACGGGGTAATACAGTCGAGGAGCGAGAAGGGGCGGGAAGGAAAGGCGGTCGGTGGCGGGGGACCTCATCTAAAGTTACAAATCGCAATTCTTCCATGGCCGTGGTTCCGATTCTGTAAAGTTATGTTATGGCGCAAAGTAAGCGGGATTTATCAAGAAAGTTGGTATAACTTCGCTACGACTATTGATGCAATGAAACGATTGGCTCCGCCTCATTTACTACCCCTTTTCTCCGCCCGATCTCTTACCCCTTTCTCCGGCGATCTCGCTAACGCGAAGGTATTCTTCGTTGTCGACTTGGCCTCCCATCAATTGAAAACCAGTCCCCGCTTACTCATTCATACTGATCCTTGAAGCATTCACGTTGGATTAGCTTTGACGTTCTTACACTTTCCGACGTTTTTCTCAATGTATAAATATCATATATTTTTTTCCTGCCTCTTTATTTTATATTTTATAATTAAAATTCTTGAATATCCGATTACGATCTTTGATGCTTTAGCTCCCGTTTCGAATTTTAATTATCAAAGGATAATGCTGAAATATTAATTAGCCGTATCGCTGTTAGGCAAAGAAAATTCATACACATACACATTTATATGCGGACTGATTACAGAGTGCGTGAAATTTTTTCCACATTCACGTTTCTTTCGCAACAACTTCTGCTTCCGTTTGCAATATTACATCAAGTAATATTACTCGGTCGTTTCTTCCTGTTTATATTGGAGGCAACGCGATATAGAACGGAACAAGAAATTCCCGGGGAGAAGCTTCAAGCAGTGCTCAATCAATTTGCTCGGGAGGCATTACGCGTCGTCCAGGAGCGAAACGTAGCGGCGTATTGCAGCCGGCCGTGGACGGCTACGAAACGAGAAGGATAGGAAAGAGACGGAATCGTAGGTTTATCTGAAAATATTATGATGGCGTCGTCCGTGCTGCTGTTGCAAGGCGGTCGCCGGTTTTGATATGTCCCCAGCGTGGTGTAGAGTCGCGCGCGGCCGTATAACTGAAGATATATGAACGGGATTGCAATCATGTCCGTGTTACCCGAGAGTGTCCTGTTGGGATAATATAAATATTGTACAGTCGTCGGCGCGGTGGCGGTCGATCCGACCGACGAGGATGGAGGGGCGAGACGTGGGGGAGAGGGTTGGTCCAGCTTCGCGGTAGGGGCGAGCGGTGACCACGATACGACGTCTCTTAGAATATTAGCCGATATCCTCGGGTATCGGCTCGACTATTTACGAGGACGGTGTTCACGTGGGGAGAAGTCGTGGCGGGACACACCCGAGTGTGGCGCGGATAGGATGAATCCCACGCAAAGAATTGACGCGGGAGCGAGGGAGAGAGAGAGAGTGCTTGACGAAGGACGGCGAGAGATAGCGGAAGGGAAGGAACGCAGATGGAAAGGGTAGGTCATCCCGTATCTGCTCTAGCTGGTGTACACACGAGGGGATAAGTACGGGACAGTACTGGTCGGATAAGATTGCGAAACTGGTGTCCCGGTCCCTGGTGCCCTTTACCTTCTAGCCTGCCGGTGGACGGGAGGAGGAAAGATAGCGTAGTCCGACCGCGGAAGCATCCGTACACGAAAAATCCGGAGTTACGTATCGACATCGCCCGTAGTTCCTGATTTTTCGTCGGCGTTCGGCGGACCGGTGGCCCGCCTCGTTTCACTTCGAGCAACGCGGCTGCGAGAGGAGGGAACGGAGCGGAACACAGCGGGCACGCGTAAGCCGGCTAAGCAAGCGTTGTGATGTAGTAGCAGGAAAAACTTTTCTAATACCGTCGCCCGTCCGGGATTACGCCGGAGATTGAAACGTATATATGTATTTACGAACGCGAGCGCACCTTCGGAGAGTAGTACGACAAGATCCTCGGAATTTTTCCCTCTCTTCCCGTCTCTCTACTTCTCTCCCTTGCTCCCCTTGCTTTTCTTATCCACCCGCCCCTTTTTTTCATCTCTTTCTCTCTCTCTCTTTCTCTCCCTTGGTTACTCTGTTTTACTTAAACGGCCCTTGCCTTATTGCTTCTTTGGAAAGTACCGCGAAACCTTCGTCGTTATTACTTTGCAACGAGTCCGGGATAACAGCACGCCGAGAATTATCGAAGTTTATACGTCCCATGAGAAGTCGACGGTACGAGTCGCCTCTCGATCGACCTACTCGAAATTTCATTCGATACATCCCGGGCCGGCCGAGGCGAACGCTTCGAGGCATCTCCCGGCAACGCGCGCGCACTGACGAGCATAACCACAGGGCTGTCCCCCCGGAGTGAGGAACTGCGACACCACATAGTTGTTGCACGAGTCTCCGCCGCGACCTCAACTCTCCCCTAAACCGTCCCTCCGGCGAGCCGGCAACCACCCCTGGCACCAAAGCCCTCCTCCCCTCCCCCGTCCGCTCCGGCTATCCACCCGCAGAGACCACGTTACAAGGGGCTAGTATTTATGTACATTGTTGACTGGCACGTGGATTTATGCACGTCCGTTATATTATGCGTCCTGTCGTCCCCCGTGTAAAGCCGGTATGCCTGGTACCGTCTCACCCCTGCACGCAACATGTATTTCGGGTGAGCGTCTCGCCCGATACACCACCAAGTCGGCTTTAAACGCGAGGCGGTTCTCGCACTCAAACCTGAAGAATAAGAACGCAGAGTAGAATCTGCGATCGTGCGACGAGAAACGACGCGACGGAAAATTATTTTACAACAATTAGTAACGGAAAAATTTACGCAGCGACGGAAAATTATTATACAACAATTAGTAACTTAAAATTTTTCATATACACGTGTATGAGGATTAATTAATTTTCCACAATTTGATAAAGGCGCCAGTTATTAGGGAAACCGTGCGGCGCATGTACACGAGGAAGAAGCCCGACGAGATGACGGTTGTTTGCGAGTCCTTCTTAGAACATCTTCGGGTACAAAGCCAGGTCCTGGTCAGTGCTCTCGAGCTGACGTGGCCCCCGGCAGGGTGGGCATTGTGTCGGCCCTCTCGACCACCACCGCAACCTACACTTCCTTACTTCGCCACTCGACGGTGAACTGAATCGAGCATGTGGACGGGACAGCAAGGAAATCTCCTTCTTGCCCGAGACCCGTCATTCCTCCCCGTCTCTACTCTCTCTCTACAACCTTCCGCTCGACCATATCTACCGGCCGAGTCTCATGCCAGCTCCAAATGTCTGTTCAGTGTCCGCCGCCACTACTGGCCAAGTAAGTTTCGACCTCAAGGCGATCAAGCTCAGGAACACGTATCCACGGACGGATCCACGGATCAAGGGACCGAGATTTAAGGGCCGCTCTTTGAAATGCGACTGCTGGACATCGGTTACGATATCGAGCGCCGCCAACAATCAGGGAAAAAGCTCTCTCGCACAATCCTCTACTTATATTACATCGCTGGCTATAAATTCGCCGGCGCAATTTCTCTCAAGTTTGCCGGGTCGCTGCGGCGAGGGCGACGCGGCGGAGGGGCGAATCTATGAGGTAGTCGGATTCGGGTTCTCAGCAATTAGCCTCACGGGACTTCGAGAGTGGCTCGAAGATGGTCGGTACCAAGGTGGCCGGAAAGAGCCAACAGCTTCGGGTCCTTCGACAGCGGGCGAGAGGTTGCACCGGTGGCGGCGGCGGCGGCGACGGCGGTGGCGGCGGCGGTGGCGTTACCCCCGCTCCATCGACGTGGTTTTAGTGTCTCGGGGAGTAATAACGTCTCGGGGTGTAGATTATACGGTGTCCGGCCAGGAACGGGCGAGTGCCCAGTTGGGTCCTCCGATGATGCAAGGTCCCCCGGTGCCACCGCCGTCCGGACATATATTAGCATTCTAACCAACCATTATTATATGCCTGGTGAGCCGCGTTGGGCCGAGAGAGCACTACCAACGCCCGTGTTGCGTACTTGGACCAAGTTTACCAACAATTCACCGGGGCTCGCGCTCTATAATGGCCCCACGGCTGCTTAATTTATCGCGGTCATAATTAATAGCTTTGTAATTTTCATACAGCCGTACACGGGCCGCGTCGCGGAATTTATGGATACGTTTTCGTTCGCGATTATCGATTTCACGCGCACACGCTCGCTCGCTCGCACGCCCGCGTGCCAACTCGACGACGGTTAAAATCGTCGACGCTCGAGCCGATTGTCGAGTGACGACGAGGACCCGTCGCGTCGTCGAATTTTCCCCTCGGTGGACTTGGTCCGGGCCGTGAATGTGTGCGCGACGCTCATTTGCCGGGGATAGGGTGGCCGCGCGCGCGCGAGCGTTAAAATATTTATACTGTTATTGCCGCCATCGCGCGCAACCGCTCGCTCACCTCGGAAAAACTTGAATTGCGTCGAGCGCGACGAGGTGACTTTTATCCGCGCGCGCGCACGCTATATAACCGTCCCGATTATCTCCATTTACGCAGGACGCAAGTACGAGGCAGCGTGAGGAAAATTAGGATCAAGGTCGTTGCTCGTCGCCGGTAAACGCTCGACGCCCGGCGCTCGTGATGGTCGAAGTCGGCGTGCGAAAATTTATTATTAAATATCCCTTTCGTCCGGTAAGTAGCTCCTTCTTTACGGCGCTTAAATATAAAATAAGTAGACGGGTGCAGCGGCAAGGTGCTCGCCACGATACCCAGGCTGACTTGTGGCTCCATTAGCGCCCCCGCCCGGTAACGTATAGCATAATAAGAGTTTATGTGTCAGGTTGATGCGCTAGAAGGCTGCCAGACGAACTCCGCGGCATAGGAACTGTTATATTTTCATTATACCACCGTGGTCGTAACGAAGGGTGCCTTCGATGAATCCTGGAGAATGGCGCCTCGCCGCGGTTATGGAGCTCGCTCGGTATTTAGATTCTTCCTCGTGCATACCATTTTTCCGGGAGTAAAACTTTAGTATGACTTAACTTCCGTTTAAGACTCCGATTAAGCTTTTTTCAATGTTACGTATTATCGCGTTTATAAAATGCCGCGTGTTGCCTGCGAGCGAGATTTGACATTGTTTTTTTCTGAACAGCTGCATATACGGTATTCGCGAATAGTATTATATTTAAATCATACTGGCAGCATCTAATTAGAAGCAATTTCACAAAAATTAACATCGCGCGCGCGTAGTCGTATTACGCTCCACGGAGGAAAAAGAGAAGTTGCGAGATGGCTTTTAACTTAAATTTCGTCCCCGTTTTACCGCCACGGTCACGAAATACGTTCCGCGTCCTGCACGTCGGAGCAAGAAACTTATCTCCCATGGGGGAGGGGGGAGGAGAAGCTGGCCGTTATCAATAACGATCCATCATTTTGTAGCGTATCATTTTGACGCACGAGCCTATGAAGTAGACCACAACGCCAAATAGGAGCCGACGTGCGTTTTACGCACACGCGCGCGTAATCGAACGTCTCCTCCGTTCGGCGGATATCGCCGACACGCTCGTCTAACACGCAGGCCGGGCATTATGCAATCTTGGGGTAAACTTAGCACTTAGAGAGGACGGGGAGTTAATGCAACATCGTCAGGCCACGACGTCGGTGGAAGGACGACGCGATGGGCGGCGGTCCATAGCCCGAACTCTCCCCGGGCTCTCGGTGGGGTGGGTGGCTTCCAGACCAGGATGTATCCGTCCACCTAGCCCCTGTGTAAGCCAAGCGATTCTCCCCCTCCGTCCACCCCGTCCCACCCCGCATTTTGTCCCTCATTCGGCCCGGCTTCGGCCTCGCACCTATACCTACGCGAGAACGCCGCGATGGCCCCTTCACTATAGACACCATAGTTGCGGCTAGTTGGCCGTCACCTCTGCGTCGACGCTCCCTTGTCTCTTCGACTGATTCAATTTGCCCGCCTCGTGGCTGTTTAATTACTGGCCGGAGAGTGGACCGTGGCCGAGCAAGACAGAAAGGCCGGCGGAAAGGGGGACGGGTGGGAGCGGGGTGTGAGCGACAAAGAGGAAGAAGACGAGTAGCGAGCGAGCGCCCACGGGAAAAGAGGGACGGCGAAACGACGGGATGGACGACGAAGAAAGAGGAGGAGAGAGTCCACTCGAACTCTCCGCGCGCACACACCACTGACAACCCCGTCTACCGGTGTATTGGTGCCGCCGGTTCCGCTGCCACTAAGACACTAACGGAATAACGGCGCTCGCCGGTGGAGATTGTTGTTGATGCTAAAGTAACGGGCAGCCCTGAGGGGTCGCCGCTGCAGAGAGGATGAGAGAGAGAGAGAGAGAGAAAGGTGGATCACGCGCGCATGAGAAAGAAGGAGAGAGAGGCAGTGGGACCGAGAGCCATGCACCGCGAGAGAGAGAGAGAGAGAGAGAGAGAGAGAGAAGGAGAGAGAAAGAGAAAGTGAGAGAGAGCTGACCGACCGGGGGGGTGAGGAAGGGGTTGGGTCAACCCTGCGACGTGTCTTGCAAACCGAGTGTACGCCGTCTACCCCTCTCTCCCACGTACCATCCGTTCGCCGCCTCCGCATTCTCGAACTCGACGATGTCCTCCAGCTTTACGGTCGGTTTGGAATACGATTTTACTGCTATCGGATAAAGAGGCCGCCGCGGGAGCGTCCTCTAAATATCGATGGCCCGGCGCGAACGATCTGAAAGAGAACGCCGGCCGGCATAGCCGTCTTTTATAGCGGTGGCATCGTCGGCGTCGATCACGTAGAGGAAATACCTGGGCAACGCCTGAACGTGTACCGCTGGCAAAGTTTTTCAACCGTACCAGACGTGCTGTCGTTCAGAATTAATGCTTCCCTTTTTGCACTTCCGTTTTCGAGCGGAGGAAAGGCTTAAATGCTAAGAAGAAAAAGCGACAAAGAAAACGATTTATGTTTGATATATAATTTAGATTATAACTTGTTTAGATTATAACTTGTATAGACAAATTACATTTGCGTGTTAATGCTTAAATGTTATTGTTCAAATATTTTACACATGTACGTCTCGCGTGGAAGTTTAATGCAAGTTTCACTTTCCAGGCGGACAAAATGCCCGGGACACGTTGAAACGGTCCACGTGCAATTGTTTTCGCGCGCGCATCGTCGCTTAATCTAAATAAAATCTCTCCCGTCTTAAAGATATTATCGCCCGCGTCGTAAATCACGGCACAAATTACAGGGTTAAATTAACAGACAAATGACGTTCCAGCGAAGGATAGTAAGCGAGAACGCGGAGCAAGGAGGTTAATAAGAATGGTTGATTCGCGCGCGGAATAAATCGCATTTTTATTGACAGTCGGCTCGCGTGAGCCTCGCATGATGCGAAACGAACGCGAGAAAGTTTTCGCGCGGCGCGTACCACGCGAATCCGTCTCGACAACACGACACATGTGTGGTGTTTAATAATAATCTCCCGGGATAAAATATATCACGGTATCAGACGCTTTTACGAGCTATCGTCTTACGTGGCGTAGACGCGCTTCCCGAGGGCGACCTTGTACGGCGGAATGCGAGACGCAAATTTGTCGAGCGAATGCACGCTGACGTCAGCCGTGGCGTTGCACCCATCCATCGAAGGAAAGGAACGGACTTAATGGACGCACGGATGGACGGATGGACCGCAGGCACGCGGAGGCGAACTCTAAATTTACACCGGACACCATCTCGCGCCATCGCGTATATCTCTATTATAAGACGGCCATAAATTCCGGGGTTCATTATCATAAATTGGATCGCCATCGGGTCGTGCACGTCAGCGACGGAATGCTCACGAAACGGAATAGCATGTACTATAATAAAGCTCCGGAGCTCTTTACAATGGCTCTCTTTCTCTGGCCGCGGATATGTACCGTATCCAAGGTCGTTGGTCCCGACACAGACTGAATCGATATGCTCTTGAAGAAAATTAAGTCGTCTCTTTATCTCGCCGATGCGTTTCCAGCAACCCCGCCCCTCCTGCTCGGGAATTGTTTTCCGATCGGATTCATTTGTTCTCTTCGGCTCGTGTCAAGTCGACTCGTCAAGGTTGCCCGCCTCACTCGGAATACTCGATTATGTTGCTAGCGATATTTCGTGCGGTGGAAAATATTCTATATCATTTCATAACGGAAGAATCTATCTTTATCTTGAGGTATCTATTCGTGCCTCAAATGCTTAAACGAAAATATTTATCTCACAAAGAAATGTACGGACTTTTATTTAAAGTAAATTAATAGTCGAAACAGACATGGAAAATCATGTCTTCTATTTTTATATTTTAAAAATTCATAAAAATCAATACACGTTGGTTGAGATGAAAGATATGATCCATCCAATTTGACAAACTTGTGTAAACTAACCGCAATACAAAATTTCTTACAAATTTCATTACGCTAACTAGATATATATAACTGTTTGTATATTTATCTCGTGCGGCAGATAGAAAATATAACGTACAATCGAAAGCTGTATCTCTGACAAGAGACTGTGAATTAATTTACGAGCAACAGCTCGGTTAAAAGCAGGACGGAATCAAGAGCGCTTCAGAGAGGCGGTATTCATCTTTCTCCGAAAGGTTGCATATCAAAGCGAGAATTAATCTGCCCGCGGCGCGCGAAAACCCATGACAACTGCGCCCACGATTGATTTACGTCGTTCGCGATGTTTGCAAATGACTTCTGAGCAGATGCAGCACCGGACAGTTACTTGGTCCGCATTTTCCGCTATTTCTCCTGCCCGTGTCCGTCGGTCGCCTTCTTCTTTTTCGCATGCCCGCGAACGCGTCTTGTTCCGAGACTCCTCGACGTTTATGACGTTACACAACAGTAATTCTGTCGTTGTCAAGGTATGGCAAAGGGACAGAAGCCCGTGTCGAGATGATCGCGAGAGTACTCGTATCCGCGATGACAGAGGTACGAGTGGTAATCGAGAAGTCTTTATTTATCGCGATGCTGAAATTAGAATGACGTGCTGCGAAACCGTACCTTTCATCCGGACACATTATTTATGCATATGGTTTTTTTTTATCTGATAACGTCACAATGGTCAAAAATAGCTAAAAGATTTTCTATTGTTGTTACAAGTAATATTTACATTACGTATTGAAAAAAGTATCAGTGTTGCGAAGACTAAACTTAAATATCGAAATTATGACGTAACATTCTTACGCGAACAATATTTCAAGATTTCGTAAAAAGTAAGCCCAAACTTGAACAGTTAATGAACAAATTTCATAACTTATTCACACAAACGTTTATTCCTGATATTTTATTAAACGCTCGGCGCCGGCGAGCGCTTTGAAGCGAGAAGATCGAATATGAATATAGACGTGGATACCGGAACGCCGCGCGCGCTCCGCTCGTCGACGTAGATCAAAACAAAGCGGGTACGTGTCCGTGGGCGCAGATGCAGGTGCAGCCGACAAGGCGCGGCGCGCGTTGCACGTGTGTCGAGGTGGACGTGGGTTCGCGGAAGGGCACGTATATGCCCTGAACCTTACAATGGCACTCGAGTAACGAGGATCTCGCCTCGTCAGTCAGCCTGAAAAATTCTTCGACCCGTTTGCCTCTGCGTATTCGCGCGCGCGTGAGGGGGAGAGAGAAGGATATCGGCCCCGCGTCTCTCCCTGCGTGTATATGTTTGTCCGTAACGCATACGCGTGTATTTTATGTATCTCGCGCGTGTGTACAGGCAACGAACGACGATGGTGTGGTGGTGGGCTGCGGTGTCGGTGGTTGTTTGCAAGGGGGAGTCGCCTCGGTCGCCTCGGCGCTGGGCAATAAAGTGCGGCCCCGACGAGAAAGCTCACGTGTTCACGTTTAGCATTTATCGAAATCCCGTGCGCGAGATCGTAACTCGAAAGTGCAGGCCTGCCTGCGTGTCATGCAGATAGGTTTAAAAGCCGAACGTGCCGCATTTACAAATGCGCCTCTCGTTCTCTCTTTCTCTCTCTCTCGTTTCCTCCACTCCGGTCTCTTTTCGGCCCTATGCACCCTCGCTCCTCTACCGTTGCTCGCGCGCTGGCCTTAAGATGGTTTTGTCGTTGTCGCGCGCTCGTCTCCGGTTGCGTGACACGAGCTGGAAAAAAGTTCACGGACCCATGTACACCCTCGTGGTACGCGACCGTGAAAATTGCGCGGGTGCTGGAAAAATGCGGTAATCGAAAATGCGACAGAGCGCACCGCCGCGCGTAATTAATTCTCAGTTCTTGTCGAGGACGGATGCGAGTTAAAACTGTCTGCGATGATTTAGTGATCAATATGGAAAATGCGTAATAATAGTTTCGACAAAATTCTTCGCAAATGTAATGCTTGACAAGGAGTTTCTGATGGATTTTGACATATGCCACAAAAGTCGAATCATTTATTCTTTACGAGGAGGCGAAAAAAAGAATACCACGTACAAAAATTGACTTGTAAATTATTTGTCCGTCACGGTCGCCGATGTAAAAGCTTCCGGGCATCGAGAAGTCGTAATGCTCAATCGTCCGTCCAGGAGCGCGCTCGCGCGTAAATCTCGCACGCGAAACGGAAGTCACGAGTCTATAAAGCGCCGTCAAAGGAAGAAAAGAGCGAACGGGGTGGGGGAGAGTGACAGAACCGCTGAAAGAAGCCTCGGAAGAAGGCGAAGGGGATTCTGGGACGCGAGGAGGCCGTCGACTGCTTGACGAGGATAGTCAGTCGTGTGCGGGAGATCTGTGCTCGCGCGTGAGCGTGCGAGGAGCAGAAAGGGGGGCGGGGAAGGAGGAGAGGGGGAGAAAAGGGTTGGGGGAGAGAGAGTGAAGGAGGCGCCGCCGCACACGTATACATCCGACAACAAAAAGGGATCAATCCGCCGCTGGGTCGGAGGAAACATAAATCGTGACAGCGAGACAGTTTTGGAGGGCGAACGGCAAGCGGGCCCGGAGAAGTAGCGGTGTGATACAAACAAGATCCACTCGGCGACACGAGGCGGTAAATATATCGGGCGCGGCGAGGGAAAGACGGAATAAGTCCGTAAAGAGAGATAAAGAAGAGAAGGGCGGTGGGAATGCGTCGGGCGAACAAGGAGGGAAGGACTCGGGCGGGAAGAGACTCCCCGATACGATGAAGCGCGGGAAGGTAGTCGATGCGAGAGCATCCGTGGCATCCCACTGTGAGCCCTCTTCGCTTTCCTTCCCCCCCCCCCTCGTCTCTCTCCCTCCTCAATACTCTCATCCTCATTCTCCTCCTACTATTGCTCCTGCAGGAACGTTTTATTTCACGACGCGACACGACTGAGAGACAAGTGACCACATCGAACTGTCGTATTTCGGGCTGTCACCTGTCGACGAGCAACGGGTTTCGCTCCTCGCGAAGAAGTAACGCGACAGCGGCCAGAGGGAGGTGAGGGGACGGTTGAGAGGGATGACTTCTTAGCGCTCGTGCAAAAATAGCGCGCACCCGTCTCTCTTCGCTCGGCCCTCGTTCCTCTTCTCCTTCTCCTTCGTGTCCTCTTCTGTCGGTGAACGTCTCCGAGTGAAGATCTCGGGGCCACCGTGTCGGAAGACGCAGATCCACTAAGTGTGTCACGATGCATCTCTCCGTGATGATATCCGACAATAGCGATGTCTTTCTCCGGGGCCACCGATCATCCATAAATGCGCGATGGAGGCTTTATTGAGTCTAATTGCTACCGCATATTCGTCTTATATGAGTTAGCTAAGCAACAGAGTGAAAAGTTAGTTTGCGATTTGCATTTTGAAAAAAAATTTTTAGAATATATTCTTTGTGAATGTATATCGAAAACAGCATTTTTGAAATAAATGTTTATTTACTCTCTTGCAGCAGAAAGTGAGATACTTTTGGATAAATATTTTAGTGTGATATAATTATCTACATTCTATAATAAATTACAACGTCAAAATTCGTAGCACGGAAAATGTGTTTTAACAATAGAATTTATCTCGATATTAGAATAACGTGCTAAACAATATAAATTACAAATAGCGAGCAATACTCACGTTAAAACGAAACTAATGTGGCGAGAGGATCGAAATTCCGAGATCTTTGTCGTGCGCGGCTGGGCATTAAAACAATTTCCATTTGAAATATCTCTCGATACGCTTTAAAGCAATCACGTTCAGCGGAATAGCTATGCAATGAAATTGTAGAAAGAAGGAGGACGGAGAAGATAAAATAGAGAGAGAGAGAGGGAGAGGAACAAGAACTTTCTCGGGTCAGTGCCTCGGCTGTCTATCAAATGGTCACCTCGCGCGTCCACTCCTGTGCGAATAGTTTTGCTCTCTTTTCTACCTCGCTTAAAGCCTCATCCACACCACGCGAACCGCGGGACGGAAGGCTGCGGGAACGGGCTCTCGTCGAGAGATCAACGCGAGTTCTGCCTGCCTTAATGGAGACACGTTCGCGCGAGCCGCCTCTCACGGCGGCAAAACCGATTTATCTGCGCCCACGTTTCTTCCCTGGTCTCCCTCTTGCCTCTTCCTGGCTGCCTCCTTCCCGCAGCTGAGAATCCTCTTCGTAACCGAGTTTGTCCCCGACACGCTCTCTCCCTCCCTCGCTACGTTAGACTCTCCTTTGCCGTCGCACTCCCTCGTGTTCGCGTACGTTCGAGGATCGTGTCTTACACGGGAATATTTCACTTTTCCGTGTTGCCGCGGTGAGAAAAACAAAGGGTCGTCTCGCGCCAATGTCGACGAACGGAAGGGATGTCAACGAGACGTGTAAAAATTCGATTTCTACCCTCGCGAGAATCGAATTCGCTGTTCAAACGGCGCATCCGATTAGCAAACAATAAGGTAAAGCTCATAACGGTATAGCCCATATGCGTCCATTAATAAATGACATTTAATTTAAGACTTTCATCCTTTCTTTCTGCTTGTTAAATGAATCATTATAATGATCGTGATTAATCAACGAGCCCGCTCTTGCCTTTCCGCAAATCCGTTTGACGAAAACTTGATCCATGTTTTTCTGAAAAATATAAGAGTTTATTCGTTTTCGTAGATTTGGCTCTACACAGCTATGATAAATCCTCAATCAATCAAGATGAAATATGGATCGCGGACGATTTCTGCTCTTTCCTTTCATCTATTTTTACCGTCTGACTTTCGGGCGGCAATTGACGACCGAGAGCTGCAACAATTCATTTAACACTCCGATATTTATTCGCGGATCGTAAATGTTAATTTCACGCTAGCCGGACTTTGAGATCGCGTCGTCGCCGATCTCTCGTATTCTGTATTCAAATTATCGGCGCCGGCGATCGTAAAAAAAAGAAGAAAAGACGGAACGCTCGTCGTAGTCCTTGACGTGTGTCGCAGCGCGGCGGGAACGTAGATCAGTCAGAATTATAGCCGTCAGTCGACGAAATCGTGGCCGCTGATGTCGCGTCGATCCCAGTATCCGTGAACGCCGCCGCGATCCATAAAGTACGACGACCTCACTCCGGCGCGAATACAGATTCCTCGGAGTCGTCGCCGTTCGCAGTCGAATAAAGTCGTAACTTAGCGCGCGGACACGACAAACAGCCGCCAGCCTATCGATGCAGATTTGCAAAATGTCACAGTTCGATGCTGAATTACGATCGTCGAATCGCCTCGGTTAGTTTCGAGGCGACATTTCTCCTGGACGAGGCCCGCGAGGAGCTCGTAAAAATACATTCCCACCTACGCCCCGGGAGAGAGAGAGAGAGAGAAAGAAATGGCCCGATCGCGCGCCGTCAAACGGTCGTAAGTCGCGCGAATTTACGATTAATACGCTCGGAGCCGCCAGGTATCCGCGTAATTATAGTCAGCCATGAGTCATTCCGGGGGCCGCGAATCAACATTTGCTGCGCGGCCCGTTAATTTGTTGTCGTGGACTCGTTTCACTTTGGTTTATCGATACAGCGCGATCGTACGTAACCGCTGACGTCGCGCGGGGCCCCCCTCCGTCCCCCTTCCTCACTCTTTTTTTC
>VBVR01002409.1:0-22788 GCA_011638315.1 Tetramorium parvispinum
GGCGTTACTCTGAGCGCGAAGAGGAGAGTTCTTTCCCACATGAAAACCATGCCATGGACAGATGGATACTCCTGGAACTTGCGAGCCTTTCGTACTGCACAATCATAAATGAAAATGCGTCAACACGTGCACGGTCTGCTATTTCGCGAATTTTTTTTGTAATAAATCATAGAGTTGTTTACTACCTGCGAGCTATTCAGAAAGATTAACATCGAGATTAACGCCACGTCTTGATGAAAGCACATTATATGCTGATTACATCTGTCTGTTCCGATGAGTTAATAGTTTAGAAAACATCGAAAGTTTCACGTATCTTAAAATACTTACTTTCTTAAAGTAAAATCAATTAATTTACAATTTAGGTTTTATGCCTATTTTTAGAAAATTATATACGATATATTGATATCTTATAATAGTTATCAAATATATAATTTAAATTATTTTTTTATAATAAAAGTCAAAGCTAAAAAAAATTTGATAAAATAACAATAAAATAAAATTATCTATAAGATGTTAAATCACTACTTATTTATACAACGTAAAATTTTATAAAATGTAATATAAAATAATGTTTTTTTTACAATTTTGCTGTTGTTTAATGTTAATATTTAAAAATATTGGATTGCTTTAATGTGAATCACACACATATTTACTTAAAAATTTTTTTATAATAGATTTACTTTTAAATAAAATCACGGAATTTTAAATATATCTACATGATCAAATGTGACTTGTGATATTAAATTCGTAAGTAACAAACAGTTATGCGTACGAAATGCAAATTTATTGGAAGCCGTTGAAAGTCATCGATCACTCCATTCGGCCGCGCATTACGCCACAAGAAGATAAACCGAGGTATAATGAGACTTGAAGAGGAGAAGGTCAGTTCCTCAAGCGATGTGTTTAGCAGCCGCTGCTACTTGCATATAGTTCTGACGGCAATTTGATGTCCTTGCCTCTCCTCTTCGATGTTCTGCATCGTAAAAGAAATTAGATAGAACCGAGGGGACGTAGTGGGCGGTAGGTTCGTTAACCTGTCGTATAGGCATCGTTGCAGAAATGCAATTCGCCAGCTGACGATACGCTTAACTGCAACGAACTAACCGTGATGTAGAATATACCGGACAGGAGGATGAAAAAGGACCTCTAATGTAGGAGGGTGGTGCATTAGGTAGAGATAGCTAATGCGAGGGGGGACGCCGCGGCGCTTTTTAATTTCTAATTATTGCGTAATGACCCTGCACTCTGACCTCCGACACTGCGTGCAGACCTTATGTCTCGATAGAGCTCACGACTAAGACCTTTAGTTATGGGTTGCGATAATTGCCAATTTCCATAGGCTCTCGTTCTATGTTCTGATAGAACTCACATGTGTCGGTCGATTCTAATTGCAGGCTACGTTCACAATGAAAGCATTCGAAACACACAAAATTCTTTTTTTTTTTTTAATCAAAATATATCGTTATGTCATACGATACATGCTATTGTGTTTTTCATGAAATGCGATTTATTTTATTAAGAATTATTAAGACATACACGATGTTTGAGAAAAGGGAATTATTCGAATCTAGACGAAGGACGAAGAAACTGATTTGCAGAGCTTCAACGCCTGTGCATTTCTACGTTTACCAAAGCTTAATTAAAAAACCGTCGCGCTCGCGGCCTTTGTGGAGGAACCTTTAAACTTGGTCCATCTGCACTATGGCACAGATCATAGAGAATGCAGCTCGTGCAGCCAATATCCACTTTGTAATCTGTGCACAGGCGCTTCCTACACGGATGCACGCGGAGAATCGGAGGTAGGCAGGCAGGTACGTGGAGAGGATAGGTAGATTCCTAGGTGTGCGCATCTGGTCGCGTTGCGAGCGGTGGTATCTGATTCCCCGACGGAAGTCCCGTTCTTGCTCAATAACGCAGGCGATCTGCCGGGAATAATGATTGTTTCACAGGCAACGGATTTGTACCGTATATAACCGAGGCAGAAACCGCAGTCCCGTCTTACAAAGCATCCCCCGTCTACGTGCTGTCCGTGGCGTTCATTAAAATTAATCTCTCCTATAAGGAACTGTAGCGTACACTCATTTTCTCTGCGTGATGAAAATCGTTTCCATTTAAAGGACTTCGACGCGGGAAAATGAAGCTGATTCTTATCGCGCCGGCAACTACGTACAACCGCGTCGTGTATCCCAATGCTAAACCTGAACCGACGCGTGTGAATAAATTCTGCGGAGTACGCGTCTGGCGGATCGCTACGGAACGATCAACGATAAAGAGCGATACTCTTAATTAGGAGTTAACTGCTGGTCGTATTGCAGGTGGAATCTGCTACATACGCGTCTTACACCTGTATACTTGGATATTTCCATAGCGAAAAGGGGTAAGAGGATTATATAATCGCACTCCCTTCCAGAATGGAGAAAGAGAAAGAGAGAGAGAGAAACGATGAGAGAAAAGAGCATGAATGGGAGTTAAATAACGGATAAGGAACGAGAAAACATGCGTATGCATAATTTCGATTACTCGAGACTCGATATTCAAAATTATGCGCATGCGTGTTGCCTCATATATTTTCAACATATTTAACATTCAGATATTCACGTAACAACCAATAATGTGTACCATTAATATGAATATTCTTCGGGGCGGAAATACATTAATTACAGTTTTTCCGTAATCGCCTTTTATGCACAAATCAGCATTTTCCGTCGCGGATAAAACAATTGCTCCTATACCGGCCCTCCACCGCCATTTATCGAGATTATGGATGTTGGCAATTAATTCACATGTTGACATAACGCGTGTAGCATTTGCGCTATGTCGGCACTACGAATAAATTTCAGACATAACGGCGATATCTGGGCATGTATTAGAAGGAATATCAAAATTTGACGCCTATGCATTACAAGGTCAGTTCATCAAGATCAATTCTAGATCACAAAGGAATGATTCTGTCGGCAATCACCTGCCCCATGTGCGCGCGGTCATACCTGGCGACAGGTATTGCACCTGTAATACACCTGCATCCGATCGCGCCCGATTTGGAAGAAATTTATCGCCCCGCCCCGATTATCGAAAATTTATCTATATTATCCGGAATTGCGATGCGAGATTTATTATCAATATAAATTGGCACGTTAGGACGATCCATCACCAATTTAATTAGATCCTCGCATATAGTATATCTTCGTGATATCGTTATATCATTGTTCGCCAATATCAGTAATTAATCTTTATATTAATTCGGTCATTACTAAATTAAAATTGTTACTCTGGTAATATCGTTTAAAAGAAACACTAATGATGTTATAAATATAGAAATGCATTGTTCCGCAAAAAAAAAACAGAACATGAAAAATGGCAAAATGAGATCAGACAAAATTCACGCGAATTGATGGTTCATCTAATTATCAGTCATTATGCGTGTCGCGGGTAAGTGGGATTTATGATGACAACGGTATAATTCACTAGTGGCTAAAGATAGAAAAAAGTAGACAGGAAATGAGGGCGAGTTCGTACTCCGAGTTTTATTTAATTGTTATTTACGCCAAACGATCACGCGATCAAGGGAAAAGAAAGAGTCGCCATTTACCGGCGATAAGTACAAGCGGGAGGGGGAAACCGAGGCAGAGAATGTAAGGGTGTATGACTGATTTAGAGAACTAATTCGCGACAATTATCACCGCGTTGAATTATAGCTTCGAGTCACGCGGGTTCTTGTATCCACCACCTCGCTTGATATCGAAATGCACATATGAAACAGAAACCTTCCACATCTTTCGCAATATATCGTCACGAAAATAGATAATGTTAACTGATTAACCTACTCTTTGTATAATTACGATAAATAAAATTGCTCTACATTCTGTAGACAAAACAAAATTTTTCCTTCTGAACTGAATATTAAGAAGTTTCACACAAGTTTCAATTTGCAATAAAATATAATTTTCCTAATATTTTGATTCGATGATATTATGACTGAGTCTATACTGTATTTTCAACAAATCTTTTTTTTCTTTGCTTCGAACATTTTTTTGAAGTTTATTTTAATTATTCACTAATAAATCTTGAACGACACGTAAAAAAAACTTGTGTAAAAGGGACCAAGGAGTTTATAAAGTCGCGCGCGTAAGCATCCTATCAATATCGACTTTATAACATATAGCCACTCGACCCGTTAAAAGAACATCGTTATGCGCTTCGACAGGCTAAATTCGAGACGGTCCGTACATTACGGTATGCATTTATACCGCATCTATGCGTCTGGCGCACACGCCGCACGTTCGACACGCTATGCGTATGCACCCTGCGTTCGGAGCCTCTTCTCCCGCATATCGTCAGACGGAATGCCGGAAGTTTCGATACTTCTATCCAGCGGCGTAAAAGCCGCGACTACGCCGAGCAATCTGCCATGCAATAAAATCGGCGACAAGCCGTGAATTTGTGACACGACGCTCATAAAGAGATTTATGCGCACGTTCGAGAGAAACGAGTTGACGTGGCTGACGTCGAAAACGTTATTGACGGTGAAGGTATACGTACAGGGTATGCGTTTAAATTGCATGACCTTGTAAATAATTTTTGTTGCGTATCTATGTCGCAAAAGTTCATGCGAATATAATCGACAGCTAAAGATATTTTCATGTATAAACAGTTAAGTTAAAACTGCATGACAAAAATATATTTGTATGATAAAAATTGAATATTATTACTGCAGAATTTGATTAGAAATATTTACGGAATTTCATACATATTTTTTTTTATATAAATGACACATTTAAATATATTCTTTCAATCCCCAGATAATCAATCGCATTTCGCGCATAATAGTATTACTGTTGCTGGAAATAGGTTCACAATATCCCCAAGAGATGGGTATGACTAATCGCGATACATGAGTGAAATTAATTGAAAATAACAGGTAGTAACATAATGATCCTGAATCTAATTTGACCCTTATATAATCTCCAAACATTGTCATTGCAAAATAATTGCAAAATAATTTTGTCGAAAAGAGCGGATCATAAATAAAGCTAATCGATTGTAAACTTATAAAAATATTAGTTTGCATTTTACGTCTTAATAATTTTACTCTTTATAGATTATTTGTTTTTAACATTGATATTGCGATTCTTTTTATCAGTAAGATTAATTGTTATAATTATTATAGATTGTTTTAAAGTATTCAAATAGATGCAGTATTAAATAACATAAATTTGAGGTATTAAAAGATTATGGAAAAGAAACAATAACGTATCAAAAAGACTGATGCGACGAAAAAGGTATGAGATCAATCTTGCAGCAAACTATTCAAACGCTTGGGTCGTTTTGTCGCGAAACCCACAGTAGATCCGGTATCGAAGGAGAAAGGATTGATCCAGGATGCATTGAAGATGGGGAGGCGCAAAGGTCCTGGTACAAAGTAAAGACGACAAAGAAATTGCATTGCCGCGCTAAATCTCGGTCGTCGATACACCGACGTAATCAATCTTCAATTGGTACGATTGATTCTTTCCTTTCTATGTCGTTGATGTCTTGATCCCGGATAACCGCGTCGGTTTATATGAAATTACACATATATCTTCGCGATAAAGAATACGAATGCAATATAAATTTAATCCAAATGCATTCTAAGTTTAACTTTTCTAAGTTAAACTTTTTTATACTATGAAACAAATTATTTTGAAAAATATCTTTTCATAATCAGAAAATGATTATGATGTTTATTGATAAATATTTTCTTGGTCATTAATATAATATTAGTTTTTCGCATATTTTATAAAAAAATCATGCAGACTTACCGTGATGTCTTCAAACCGTCGTAACCTTTTAAGGAACGATGCTCTTCTAAATAGCCAAAAAGATTCTTCAATTCGGTGAGTTGCTCATTCCTCTCTATCATTGATTCTTTTAGAACCTAAAACACATAAGCAAAATATATTTATGAAAAATGGATTAATAAATATATTATGTTCAGCGTATTAATTTCTAGATAATTTAAAAAATTTATTTAAATTATGATTTCTGAAAATTCATTCATACAACGTGCCCCTCTACGAAAATATTTCACATCATATCAAAATAATAGATAGAAACGATGGAGTTACGTAAATAATTTTAATTTCTCTATATTTGGAAATAGCTACGCAATCAGTAAGTAAAGGATTGACAAAAAAGATACTGTGCAATTCCGCGTTTAAAAAGAGAATTGCGTCGTTCAACCTTAATCGCGCCAATCTTTGTCCTATGCTATATGTGGTATAGAGCAAAACTAAAAGAAAAAAATAGAGGAAGAAGGACCAGAGAGCGAGAGATCGAACGGGGAAGAGGGTCGAGTAGCATGAATAAGCGAAAAAAAAATCAGGACCACCGCTCCTCCTCGAAAATAAAATCGGTTTTCCGATAACTGGTTATTTGCTCGCACAAGTGGCTCGCTGACTGGGCGAGCACGTCGGAAGCGGTTTTCGCGTGTAATATTATCGAGTTATCGGTAGGATAGGAGAGCATTGATCGCCGGGGATAGAGGCCGGGAGGGAGGGGGGGATGGACGAACGCGAAGAAAGAGACCAAAAGAGGGTGCCTGGGGTGTGTTGGTAGATAGTGTAGTGTATGAGGAGATAGAGAGAGAGAGATGCTGGGAGACGAACGTGCATTGCACGAGCACAATATATCCGCGTGATTACAATATGTCGGAGCTCGAGAGACCAATATCAACCTGAAGTCGGATCAGCCAATGCTGATAATCCCTATTGTTGATGCTTCCACTCGTCTGCCTCTCGCGAATGAATACATCTTGTTTCAAAATTTCGAATGGCTCCGACGTAACGAATACACCGATGAAAGATGTTCGCGAGGTAGAAAATTCCTTCTGAAATATCTCCGCGCGATTTAGACGTACTGGATCAAAGGTTTTTCAGTTTTCAGTGTATTTCAAGAGGAAAACGCGAGAAAATTTTAATGAAAAATATCTACCTCTTTCGTTTTTAATCACAGAGGATTTCGTAAGATGTCCAAGAATTCTGAATATAATTTTCGCTGGAATGCCTTGACTAATGTTAAAATTAGCGTGTTGATTCTTCAATTTAATTTAGTATTAGTTACAATTAATTCAAATTTTGAAAGTTTGTCTTTATCTTAATTATAAAATTTTTGCAAAAAGAAGATTATAAAAATTTATTTTATTATATCTTTATATTATCAATAAATTTAATAATTCAAATGTTTTTCTAACAATTAAATTCGCCGAATAAGTGTAGCGATGATTTTTAGCTTCAAAATAATTCGAAATAAATTACGTGTATTGCACGTTTAGTGATCCATTATGGACCGGCAATTTCTGCTCTCGTGCATGCGCCGGGATCGCGTTAAAAGAGAGGTCGGAATGGCGGATATGTGGACGGCGAAAGAAACGAAACCTGTCCTCGTCGTTTATACTCGACGTCGGCAGGCTAGGCCGCCTTTCACACATCCCACACGAGACGACGACGAAGACGACGAAGACGACGATGACGACGATGACGACGACGACGACAGTGGTGGCGGTGGCGGTGGTGACGGTGGCGGTGGCGGTGGCGGCGGCAACGACGACGAAGCTCGGTTTCTTTCAAAACAATTACGCATTCTTCTATGCCCGTTCTCCCACGTCACCTCCTATCGTCTTGTCGTAACATTGCCGCATAGTGCGCTTTGCTTACGACCGCTTTCTGTCGCTAAAGAACGGCGGATCACAGCGAATGTGCGATTTACTTGGAGAATTAGCATAAAGAAAGTGTCGCCATAAGTATGTTCCTATTTGTCGCGGACTGATTTATTGCCCTCGATCCAATGATTACCATATTTGTAAGGCTCATTGAGACTATTGGCATGGTCTCTATATAGGGAAACGGTTCATTTTTTCGATCGTTAGATACCTACAATATGTCGAATTTTTTATAAATATGTATATGGATAGTTTATATGGATTACTGTTAATTACTGCAGTTATTAATTACATTTTTTTATAATTCCAGATACTAGAGAGAACTTCATCCATCTCTGAAATTGTAAGTTTCAATGCATGTTCTTACAGAGAATTGCAATTAATTAGACAATATTATAATTATATAATAATTATGTTGTACACTATATACATGTATATTATTATAATAAGAGTAATTATATATTCCTGTTCACTTATTGCACAATCTTATAAAAAGATTATTAGGCTAATCGTCAATATTGCGCTTCGGTAAATTAGTAAATTATCAATATTCTTATGTAGATGTAATTTTCTGTGAGAAAATTATTTTATTTGAAAAAGCTAAGTTCGTAGATTAGCGGAAGACTGAAGGCAAGTGGCTTATGCCATCAAGATTGTTTTCTGTCATGACTTTCCCTTACGCCATTCTCCTACCAATGCTGTCATATACCCCATTCACCTAGAAGCAGCCATCGCGATTTACGATCCCTCCGCTCTCATCTTCGTGCACAGAAAAGCGCACGATAGGTTTCCCATCTTGGGCTTCTACGGAAAATATTCCACATTCCGATAAAAGTGATGGACGATGTAGTTCAAACACCTCTAACATTTTTCTTACGCCAGAAAAATTAAAAAGGTTTCGACATAATTTGCGACGCGTTTAATACGACGATGCGAGGCAGACGACGAAAAATGATTTAATGGATTGGGTAGTATTAATAATAGCAGCAAGAATTAATTAATGATAATGAGCTCAGAAAAATATTTACAGAGCAAGTTTCAAAATGATTTAAAAAGCTTCTTTCACTGTAACCACATAATTTCACAGATTATGTTAATTAGCATGATTATGTTTATCGGTACGAGAAATAAGATTTAATTAAGACTTGAGTAATTATTATTATTAGAGATCGCAATTGATTTCATGTGAAGATATTTTCGTATTTGTGTACCTACCGCTTAATCCAAAAATATATAATGTTAAGTAAATGCATTCTACTCTCGCAATAAATAATCAATTTAATCTCAACTTGATATTGGTATATATATATATATATATATATGAAGATAAAAAAATTCGCTGTGGATAGCACGGAATAAGATATGTATTTTCGTAATAATTATGTAAATGCATATAAAAACAATTTCATTTCGAGCCGGTTTATGATATGATACTGGAGGTAACTAACATTAGATGCAATTAACGCTGATACTTAATTCTGCGACTTGTAGATCGTTATAATTATCTATTTTAGTTCGATTTTCTTTAATCCAAACCCGCACTTGGTTTCATTGTATGATGCCCATCAGCGAATATACAATCTATAAAGAGATCTACTATAAAGAGATCGTGTTTATAATTATCTTTCGAAAGAGATTGTTTACTCCAAAAGGCGTGTTTAATTAGCCGCGGCAGCAGGCAGCTAGTATTAATACTAATATTAATAAATATTAGTGGAAAAAGTCGCGAGCAGTCGGATTACAACTTTAATCCTTACCACTTATCACTGCTGTAAAAAGCTGCCTTACGCAGGTTTCGTGATATCACTCAGTAAATCGTACACTTTACGCCTCTCTTCTTGCATTAAGGCCGCCGATTCGACGAGAAACTTCGCCGATAGGCGTAAAAAGGATTATATCCGTGGACAGAGGACTCTCTTGGGCTTTCGGCGGAATTGTCTTCATGCTCATTTTACCCCGAGTATTATTCGCGTCATAGCGAAGTTTATCTTAAAACGTGCTTGCTGTTTCGGTGGAAAATACGGCAGTGTTTAGTGAAACTTGCGTATTATCACGTTCATTCTCGAAGTTCGACATATGAGAATATATAACAATTTCGTTTTATCGAAGAGAAGCATAAAGGTAGTAATTTCAAAATGTCGTGTCATGCGTTTCTGCTTTATTTCACGTAACATTAATTATTGTTATTATTCTCTCTCTTCAAAAGTAAGTAAAAGCAAGTAAAAATGAAATATACAACGATTAATAAAAATATTAATATACATTTATATTACGTTAGCTATAAACTTTTAATAAATGATGATGTAGAAAAATGGAAAACGTAATTTTACTAGAGTTTCGTGTCGCTGCACGATTAAAATATATCATTACAATTAGAGCTTTTAGTTTTTAGTTTTTAGTTTAGCTTAGGTAGTAATTTCAAAAGTATGGAGTTTCGTTTATTTATATAGTGTCCTTACGTTCATTCAAGTATCATTCGCAGTTTATCTCCACATTTATCACTCGCAAATTATTAATGTCCCGCCGACTTTATACACGTTATTCAAGTATCGTTTAAATTTTACAGCAAAGTAATACCCGCCTGCTCGGGCTGCAGTGGAAACTGCCTGAGATTTCTCGAATACGGTATTCGTATTTCTGTTCGCCGTGTATGTGCTCGTCTGCAGTATGCACGTAGGCGCCAAAGTGGATGCGCGCATAAATTCGCTCGCGGTACGTTAAAAGATGTGAAGTGATTTCGAGCGTGCGGCGCATAACAGGGCGAGAAAAAGGTACGCGCCTTCGAGTTACGTTCGAGTAAACGCGCGCGTGAGGCAGCTCCTCCGTACATGTATATTGTAAAATATACTTGCGCAAATATTGAAACTCCACGCCTCGTTTTCCACTCGCGACTGCATCGGTTACGCACGGCGAGACGTTAACAACAACGTTGTTACCCTCCTAATAATAACTGGCCCCGATAAACTGTACGCTGCAACATTTAAACGGTAACTGTTGCGTCCGCCCGTGGACATCCTATCTTCTCGTGTTTCTACGTGTCACTTAGAGAGATACATAGTTGATACAAATTACGGCCTGCCGGACGTCCGCGATGCAAAAGTGACACGAAGAAGAAATTGGTAAGATTGCACGTTTACTTTCACTAAGCAGATGGCTGTTTTCAATAGTATACCCGAGCGCGTAGTAATTGCCAAGTTGACGGTCCGCTGCGCAACAAAAATAGCGGTTTGGTTAAATCTTGCTGTATCCATTGTTGAGTTAGCGGTAATTGTAGTTTACGGAAACGTAACAGCCCCGTGGTTACCGGCAACGTAAAGTAATTACCACGATTCGCTGTTATGATTTTCAAAGGAAATACTCCGAATTCTGTCTTTCGAACGATACGCCAGCCATATCTGACTTCCGTTCGGAACGCGTATTCGGTGTTCATCTGCCAAATTTTACACATACATATGCAAATTATATTGATTATACTGAAAAAATTAAAATCGATAACATATTATCAAAAGCAAATTTAAGACATTTTTTATCAATAAAATTAAATTAAATAAGATACATATAAAATCTGCATTGAAACAACTTTAGACTTTTTTCTTATAGAAAAGTCTGTAAATACTATAATGTTTAATTATTTTATTCTCGTCGTTTTATCTCACATACACACATGATTATACAATAACATTATATTATTGTACATAAAAAAGAAAAATACAAGTCTATGGTTAAAAAATTTTTATATCGTATTAAAATAATTATGTCATGACATAAGAATAAGGCGGGTCCTAAATTATCCTAAAATATCCGCTTCTGATAATGATATACGGGATATTTTTTAAGACTGAGTGAGATTGATCGGTCATTTTCAGTAATTATTGTCGATCGTAGTATGTGTGACATGGGGGTATCCCAATATCCTTCCTTCGGTCGCTTTAGCCATTAGCATAATCACATTATGTGAGTGTATTCTGAACGCGTGTAGGCTGATCGCGAGTGGGATAAATTGGCGAGTTGCATGCGAATACGCTGCCGTTGAAATTTGGTGTTATAGCATCGAGCGAGGGGGATGTAAAGTGAAACGCGGGAAGAACATGATTATTTCTACCCATTTTCCCATTCTTCGACACACAATCCTGCAAGATGAACCCCAAAAATTTCTTATTATAAATTATATGCAAACATCATGTAAATTAATATGCTAGTGTAATGTTCATTAATTATCATATTCTGCTTCCGTATGATTAAATCGCTGTCCGAGCTTCACGACGGGCTTTGAATATGCGGATAAATTTTTCTTTTAATCCTTTAATATATGAGGTCATTTAATTATGCGATTCAGACGTGCGATCGATTCCGTTGACATAGAAATAACAGATTACGAGGATTTAATAATAACCCACGTCATCGCGTTAAACATTATCCAATTAGTTACATCGTAGTTATATTCTGTAAATGTAAATTACGCAGCAGAACGCATACAGGGATATTTGCCGCGTGCGTACACGGGACTTTTATCTAGCTCTCTCAACAAACCGCTATTAAGGCAGACGATAAAGGGCAACCAATTACAGGAGAACCCCGGGTTATGCGCAACAATTATCCGTATGTTCGCCCATAAACGCGATTGGACGCTCGTCCGATCCTCGGGCACTAAGAAATTAGGCAAGGCTCTCGCGGGAGAAAGTCGGCGTTTAACAAGGTCTTTGAAAATCGCGCACGGATAAAGGTTAACTGCGTCGTCGGTGGGAGGGAGGATAAAGCGGGGAAAGGATCGTTACAGCTCATTAGCCTTATCGCCCTGTCCATCGTTTAACCTCGCGCCTTTACGCCGAACGGCTCTACGGCAAGACGGCGCGGCGTGGCGCGTCCACGCTCTCGCGGATATCGGAATTTTAATAGAACATCAATTTAACGATATCGACGATTTCGTGACGGCGCCGGATCACATCGACGACAACACGATGGAAAAGAAAAAAACAGCCGGTACACTCCTCAGCCTAACAGGCAGACAGATATACACACATATTATACACACACGCTCGCCTTCGTGTGATGTAAGACAATAAATTCCGCAAACGAGAACCGTGCTCGATCGAAAGGTCGGACGCCGCAAGACGGAACAGCCGCGGGTATTCTCTGCGTGATTTATGCACCTACGAAAGATCGTGAAGATCGTCGTGACTGATTCGAGAGACAAGTGGAATAAATGCCGGGATACCGGGATCAAGTTCCACGGAAATCTGTATCGACGTTTCCACGTCGCGGATTTCCCATCTCTTTCCAAGTCGCGTCCCCGTCATTCCTGTCTCCTTTCGTTTGTCTGCCCCGCTGGTCACGGCACGGCGAGATATTAGTTGCGATCGTGTTATTTCATGATGTTGTACAAATGTTCGTTATTATTTTATAAATGATGATACCGTCGCGTCGTCTCTGCTTACAGCCGAATCTCTCCCATGTATCTCAAAAAATTGCGAAATTTACTAACAACAGCTAAACAGATGAGTTTGAGATGAAAGCATAAATTAATCCTTTACTATCAAAAATTTAATGTATGGAAAATCCAATATAAAAATCTTTGTAATATTTTTTAAAATAAGATCTTGTGGTAATACAAGTCGCGAATATACTTTTTCCACACTTATGTTATATTTTTTCATACATTTTATAGCGAGGATTGAAACCAATATAATTTCGATGAGTTCAGAGTTTTCGATGATATAGGCATACAGAAATGATCACTGTATTTATCCGGCGGCGATGGAAACGTGACGATTGACGTAAGACACATTTTTCTGTGTTTGTAGTGCGGGAAATTGAATTTATCAGAGTTACATCGAAATTCAATCGTGCAATTTAGCATAACTACCGCGAAAGCTCGATATATCATTTCCAAACATTTAATTCCGCGTATCTCGATCGCGCGTGAAATTAACTGCAAGTGCGGGATCGCATACAAACAGTTCTATTTATTGCGTAAAAAAAAGTTACCAATTTATTCTATGAAAATAACGGTGAGGCAACGTTTTCCGGGTACGAAATTACGATAGGCCGCGCGCATTATCTCTCGAGATATTACGAAGGTACACGATACTGCACTTATTTTCCAATAGTCTTAAAACTTACTCATCCGCGTAAGTGTTTACGCAGCTCTCACGAGTTAACGATTCTTCCTAGTCTCTCCCTATCTTTCTAGTAGATATTAGTCAAATTCACTCGAGGCTCTCGCGCGTCGCACACACACACACTCTCGTACGTCGTTAGGTAAATCTATTTTCGCTCGACGTGGGTGTCGCGATATCCCGGCACGTTTCTACGTGGGCTTCAGTTAAGTAACCATCGTCTCTCATGCAATTGTCACGATTATTTGACTCTAGTCCAGTCTACGGCAGTCATTTTCAAACGAAAGCTATTTTCTTCCATTGCGCTTGGCATAATATTTGTATATCGCAATCTACTGTGGTCGGATACTCCTTCGCACGACTCCTACTACCTTCTCGTACCATAAACTCGTTCCGTTCGTTTCTCTTTAATATAACGTCGTGCTCCGGCAAAAGCAGACGGCGCTACGGTGGCGCAAGTTGCGAAATATATTTGTGCAATCTCGTTATTGCGCGAATATTGGCCCCTATTTACGAGCCGACGCGTAGAAGAGTCCACGGCGATAGTGGATAGTGCATTCGCGGTGTCACAAGACACTCTTATCCCCCTCCCCCCCCCCGAAAAATCCTGTCGAAATCGCAGTCTTGAAAAGACCCAAAGCGCTCTCTACGATCAATTCAGAAGTAGAAATTATTCTATTATTCGTCTCACATATTTTTTCCCTCATGAATAATTAATCATGAATAACACATCAATCAATCAATCTCTTTCAATTAACAGAAATGTCAGAAACATCGCTGACATTTATTAGCCAGTCATTTCAAAATGAAATGTGAAAACATCGGCGATATTCAGCCGAGCCCTTTACGCCAGATATTCATAGATTTCAGTTCAGGATGTTATATGCGAGTTGCGTGCATGCACACAAACTAAGAAGCGGTCGGGTAATGCCGCTCCCACGGGCTCGCGGGACGAAGATGAAAGAAGGGCGCTGATACCGTGTGCAAGGAGAGGCAATCATCTCTCGCGAAGGACTGCAGGAAGAGAGCCTTGGCGTGTAGCCTCAAGATGCAGCTACAGCCGGATGATTCGATTTGATGGCATTAATCAGCGACGAGCTGGCGCGGATTAAAGTCGCGCCTCCGAGCGGTATAACGTTTCAATTTACCGCACGAGCATTCGGAGGGCTACGCGGGTCGAACGGCTAATACCGTCGACCATCTATAATTCAGTCACCTTTATTTGTACTCGTGAGTTCGACGCGAATAGCTTCGCTATCGTTTGTTACCTGAATTCCATAAAGCGCGCCTCGCGGATTATTAACTCAGTCGAAATAGCCTTACGGATCTCAGCTCTCTAATAGTTCATTCGAAACGAAAGACGGATCTAACGGTTAATATTGGCGGACATTAGAATGTAAGCGAGAACAAGAGAGATAAACTAGTCGTAAATTTTATTTTCATTATTTAAGAGTTGTATAAATTCAATAACACAATGTATATATATTTTTGTATATTTCATTTCATCTTAAAGGTTATATATGAAAATGATATCCACAATAGATATAATCCACAACAGATATAATATTTCTTTACAGTTTTAATATTATTTTATTTGTAGTTTGAAGTATTAAATTACATTGATTGCTTATACCATTTATATAATTTTTTCTTCTTCAATTATAATTAGAATTTTAAAGAGAAAAAGATAACTTTAGTTAAGTGTTAAATCTAATTTCAGAGCGAAATCCAAAATTAATATTTTCCAATAATAAATTCTTTTCTCGATAATTTTATCGACATTATCATTTTATGATTAATATTTGTTGGAATCTCGCTTGTGCGTTGTATGGAATCGGTTTTATTTTGAGCAACATTGTCGCAATCATTTCCATTTAAATCTTTGATGTTTGATATCCGTCCAGTTCGGAGCAGTAGAGCGGATTAAGCATGATCGATAAGAGTATTGTGAAATGGATCATTCTCCGCGTAGAACGGTTGTGTCCTATTGATCGATGTCGGAGTACTCAAATGTATTCTATTCGTCGTTTTATGTGCTTCATTACGGTGGACATTGCAAGCAATCGCACGTGTGATATGCAGGATAGTAAATTGTAAACCGTCTGTTGCCTCACTAATACAAGTCAAAGTTTCACATCGGTGATGCAGGATTTACGATCTTTTCCAATGAATTTCATGTAATTGCTAATGAGTAATTAGCAATTTTGCCAATACCATGTGTGTAAATTGAAAATTGTGCAATCATCATTATATTTGGATATTGCATCACAAACCATTGGTTTTACTTTCATTGTTATTTCAATGAACAACAGTAGTAATTTTGTTTTTGTTGACAAAAGGCGAATAATTAAAATACAATTTTTACAATAAAAATAGCTTCAAATCTTAAATTAATTTTTCTTATCTCATTAAAAAATTATTAAAAAAGTAATCCATTTTATAACATCAGATTTCTAACTTTACTGTATAAAGGATTATGAATTAAAATTTGAGGATAGAATAGAAAATTTTGTTGTAATAAACCAAATATTTTTTTGTATAATCTCAGAGAAAATAAGCCATCAGTTTCAAAATAATTCTTATAAAGCGACGAAACTGAAACTTAAGTTCCACATTCTTGTTGATGACTTGCTCTGCAAGACTTTTCAATTTGCAGGTTGTTCACGCAGCTGCTAAAGGTGTTAATTACCTTCTTTTGTTCCCCAAAGTTTCTTATTAACACCTCGATCGTTCCTTGACGATGCCTGATAGAATCGTTACTCATCAAAATTCGAGCGCAGCTGTAGGGCATTGGTAGTCCCTCCCCCTTGCCTTATTCGCACGCAAATTCATTGGCGCCCATCAATCCATCGATGTCGCGTAATCGCGTCATGCAGCACAGTAGCGATAACGAATAAAGGAGACGCGTGTTTAATGCACGCGAAACTTTTTATTATGCAGCTTGTCGATCTAGTTTCGCGTGAGCATCGGCAAAATGAAAAAAAAAAATGTAGAAGAACTTTTCTCGACGAAACTTGAACCTAAGGATCCCTCAACGACATCCATCTTCTGATCTCCAGGAACGCGGTTAATACCCGAATAACCTTGTCTGCGCTTGTTCTCATAACGAGTCGGACCAGTCGCGGAGCTGCCAGAGATTATTCAAATTAAAGGCAAGGAATTATTTCGTACAGCCTTCTAGAAAATTTCGATCGATTCTACGATAAAAAAAAAGAGAAGGTTTCGATTTAATTATGTGTGACAGACAATCTCCGAATATGTCGACACTGAAAAGTGTACAAAATCAGTTTTATTTTAAAAGCGTAAAGTGTGGGTATAGTTTAATCTTGATTATGAGAGCTATTTTTAATCTTGATTATGAAAGCTATTATGAAAACTATAATTCTCGGCGTCTCCATCTAATACTCTAAAAATCAATAAAAAGAGTATTATAATATATATGCAGTTTCCTCTATAAAAATATTTAACTGGTACATGTAAATTTTTGATTTTTATAATAACTGTATAATTACTAGACATATATATACATATACATTTACTGGTATAAGAATCAGAGCATAAATTATTGACTCTTAGGATACAGTTGACTTACATTATAATTAGAACATGTCAGCAAAATAAAATACTATTGAGTACTCATTATTTCCTGCACGCTGTAATTGCTGTTTTTAATTATTTATTTTGTAATAGTAGATGGGAACTCTAAAATAAGTTGAACTAATAAAAGTTAAAGATACAGTCTGTACTTGTCACTTGCAGTTTTGTTTTATATAACTTTAGCAATAATACTCTATCATTTATTTAAATATAGATAATAAATTTTTGTAATTTGCCATTACAATATAGGCAGGTCAAAAAAATGTATTTATGACAGTAGAAAGCACAAATCAAACAATATTGTCTGGATAATAATTTAAGATTTTATTTGCAATTATATATTTTAATATGCGACATTACGGAAGACAGTCCTGTAATCAACAAATTCCTTTATGCCTTGAATTTATTCGCCAACTATTTATAGGCAGCATTAGCTCATGATGGATATCGCCGAGCACCATAATCATAAATTGCAACGTAATTGTTCATTAATTGTTTCCTTCAGTTTCCTCCACAACGATGCATTTAATGTTGTTACGTAGGAGAAGATTTATGTTCCAAATAATGTGATAAACAGCGCATACCAGAGAAGCATCACCTGTTTGCATCGTTTAAATATTGGGATTGGAGCATCATCAATTTTGCATTTGTAAACGGTAATTGTTTTTGCCGTTCCGTTATTTGAAGGATAATTGAGCTTAATCAGCGAAAGGCAATTATCCTACGTACGTACTTATGATAAATATATACGAAGTATAAGTACATAAATCACTTCACTTCAGACAATATTGAAGGTTTTGGAAATTTTTAAAGTTGTTCCATGTATTTCTTGACTTTAGAATTCCCTCGTTGTCATGTATGATATACCCATTCTCATCTACATATCTATACAAAATTTACATACTTTTCTATTTTGAATATATATAGTAGCCTTTTCCAATATCACAACTATTTAGTAAACCGAATAGTTTTCAGGAAACCTGGTGTATAGAGATCGCTAGATAGATTAATAATCTAGCCATAATAGCCATATAATTGCAGACAGTAAAACACGCAGCGCAGTACGGAATGCATATTGTTATTATTACGATATTACTATTCTCGAAAAGATTATAATCATAGTCCACATTAAGATTTATCGAAGCTTTTAGCTTTTGGCCGTTCGACGAGCTGCATGTCGTTAATAATTCCAAATGAGCGCGTTTGCTGGTCTCCTGCGCGGCGGGAGCCCGGGCCTTCTGCGGTTATCGCCGGTAAAAGCTCCTCCTCATTTTCAATTACACGGGGGATGGAGAGAGCGCGCGATGTGCCCAATGCTATTTCGACCCTTCCTCCCCGCCCATGTACCAGCAATTAATACTTTATAAATCAATCTCGGCCTAGTGCGCGGGATGGTGCGATCCGTCGGGCTCGCCTTTAACAACGCGCCGCGATTACGCGGGCCACGACCGCTCCTTCGGTGGAGGGCCTCTCCGGTGTAATAATAGCCCGAGAACCGGGCATAATTGCTACCCTCCACGTGGAAATGGCCATTCTCACTCAAGATAATCGATCACAGTCGCACGATTAATAAGCGATAAAGTCGCTGAGCTCTGCCCTTCGCCACCCACCACTTCCTTCTTTCTCTCTCTTTTTCCCCTTTTTTTTCGCCCCATAACACGGAGAAATTTTAGAATGCGGGCGCATAGTACTTTCGCGGTTTTTCCCGTTGTGATGCTTGATATGTGCGGATCCACGATATCGGAAAAACTTGCCGAACAACGTTCACCGCTAAAAGATTATGATACGCCGGAAATAGATTTTCACACTTTATTTGAAGTACAGAAAATATTGTACTTGTTTCAATATCTTGTATGATTCTAGCAATAGATTATTTCATGTGACTAAGCTTCAACAAAGTTCCAATAAACGCGATGTGCAACGTCAAAGTAATAATAAATCGTCTGAGCGATCGTATGAATTTTATTTATACACACACTATGTATTATCTTAATAGTCCATTAAAATTTTCGCCATCATTTTAAAGACTAATGAAATCATCAATTTCTTTAAAATCTGTTTATGTATTCTTATTTTTGATAAAAGATGATTGATGGTTTTAAGAAGAGGTCTGTATATAAAGTATTCTTAAAATATTTCATATATTATTAATACTGAGTATCTTATAATACAGAGAGTACTCTAATATAGAAAATAAAATCTTTAAATATCTCTAATAAATAAAATATAAAATGTATTTCTATACTGATTCATTTTACTTTAACGGAAACATATTTTTCGAGCATTTTAAATGAGAATAATGTATCTTTCTTTGCAACATATTATTATTGCATATTAAAATGAATTCGAAAAATTCGTCCTCTACTTTATATAATATTGTTTTCGCGTGCTTGAAATTTTTCTCAAGAAATTGCCTTAATTTTCGTGCTACACTTTTCGTTCTACCTTATACATATGCATCCAATTAGGTGCGGCAACTTTTAAAGTACACTCAATGTCGCCGTGAGAACCTGTAGGATATAATTATACTTATATTTGTAATGGGAGGAACAGAGTTTTTCTCAGATGGTTAATCGATCACTGTCGTGCCATTAATAACCCGTAATATCGTTAAGTTACTCGGCATGTACAGAGTGAATGCGCTCGCGACGTAATCAGTGTACGGTGTATTACGCACCTTCGTTTATTGGTGCATACGAACGTTGATGGGTGGCAAGAACTCAGGTTGCCAGTAAAATTAACGACGTTGATTTACAAACTCGCGAACGTATTTTATACTGTGCAATGTCGTGTATGACGAACATGTGCATGCACGGTAGCAGTCGGTGTCGCGAAAGCGTCAATTTTTTATATGCTAATAATCGATCATGTATATATGACAGATAAATTACTAAATAAACAGCATCGATGATGAAAGTGTTAGGATCATTAGTACTTAAGCTGATCTGATAGATAGCCGCGAGTAATCAGCTCAGATGAACCATAATTACGTAGAATTTCTCAAATAGGTAATGATCCGTATATGGTAAAAGAATTGCAACACAGCGATAAAACGCAATTTCACTTGCAAATGGAGATATTTCAGATTGAATTATATTTACTTTACTAATTACTTTACTGATTATACATGACATATAAACTATATTGGAATTATATTCCATATATTTATATTACATATTTCATAGATTTTACCTACTCGAATACATTTATTATAAAAAACACTAAAACAGAATAGTAATTAAAAAATTTTAATTGTATATTTTCGTGTTGTACTATGAAAACAATTAAAATCAAACGTAAAACGTAAAAAAAGAATTAATAATAATTCCACTTTGTTAAAATAATAATTGCAGGCAAAGGAAATATTCTCTCCCATAAGAAGTACATAACTTATGCACATTATTACACTTTGCGTGAGCTCACATGCTATTAGTATGGCAGACTTAAGATAGCGCCGAGAAACCTGAAATACGTATTACGTTTGAAAAGAACATGTTCTCTTTGAGCGGATAAAACGATTGCTGCTGATGAACGATAAAAATTATAGGTACCGGAGCGCACGTGCAGTAATGCGATACATGAACGCATCGACAATGTAGTGCTGCACAGCATAACAATGTTATACGAGACGTTATCCTGGAAATTTAATCGTACGCGTATCGAGTCTACAAATACTAACCTTAACAATGCTTATTCAATGTTGATAAAAACTGTATTAATTATCATATATTTGTAACTACAATGTGAATAGGACAAGATAGGAAAAGTATTCTATTTCAGATGCTGCAGATCGTATTGATTGCGACATCGAAAAAGACTTTTGTTCTTAATGTGTCTTAATATTTTTTGTAAATAAACTTCTCTTTTATAGAGTAATATATTAAATAATAAAATAAGCACACACACACAATTCTGAGAAATAATACACTTTTTAAAATATATGGTAATAGAAAGAGAGAAATTTGATTAGTAACAAGAAAATCTAATGTATGCGAAAGTCAAGTTCTCGATTTAATCAACTTTTCATATTATTATCTTATTACCTTATTATTAAGCGCACACTTTCTCTAAGAATGTTTATGTATTATTGATTGTAGTAAATTAATGGAATTTAATGAGAAAAATTCAATCTTTTTTACGTGAAAATATCAGTTATTTTATTTTTCGTTATATGCTCTCTAAAAGTGAATCAGTGGGACTTACTGTCAATCAGCCATACATTGACAATCAGTGTATATACGCTGATTGACAGTAAATCCCACTGATTCACTTTTAGAGAGTGTATAAAAATAAAAGTGCGTATAACGATAATTAGTGACATAAAATTTTCGGAGTATATTATCTTCATTGCCTATTACAGTCTGTCAAACGACAGGACAGACTTACGCGATAACATCTATTTCTACCATGAATCTAATTTTTATGTATCGAGATGCAGTGTTTGTACACTGATGCTTATCGGCGATTCTCAGAAATTTCGCACAGTATATCGTCAATGTCCAAAGTGTTCATTGAGCTTTAGCGAGCGATAAGACGCGAACGGTAGCCTACAGATCCCAGCTACGACGAGTGGATTTGCAACAACGATAACGAGGGGATGCTCGGAAGTGCCGATGCATTCCGTGATACTCGCGCGTGCAAGGAAGAAACAGCGAGGAAGACGAGGCCGAGAGAGAAAAAAAGGGGGAAGCAGAGGAGATAGAGAGGCGCGAGAAGGAGAGCGAGACGAAAGAGGGCGCCGGGAAAAGGAGGAGAGAAAATCCCTTGTATGCATTCGTGTAACACTTTACCATGAAGCGATTGCACAAGTGGGAACGCGACCCCCATAAACCACCGTCGACCCCGCTTCTTCCACAGTGTGAGAGGAGAGGGCTCCTTATTACCGTCGGCTTGGCGAGAAAATCAAGAAGCCACGGGCATGTCGGCATCGACATACCTTCCCTCTCGAGACGGAGATTTGATAAATCTTTGAAAGAAATCATGGGAAAGTGCGACGGCTAAAATACTTTTAAAGAATAGTAACGTCGCACTTTGATGCATTCGTAACCAAAATATTTGGGATGATAATGGTGCTTTACTCGAAAGTGCCGAGAAAACATATCATGACAGCTAACGAGATTAAAAAGAAATATTTTTTCAAATATGCAGGAGACTGGAAAGAATAATAATAGAAGGAAATAATAATCGTAAGAGTTGGAAGAGACAATTGATGTTTGTAGAAAGCTGATACATTGATTTACGTTTAAAGGATAAACACAAAGTATGAAAAGTTATAAGAATGCGTAGATATGGCAACAAAGAGCCGATAGAAATGTGTAGAGATAAAAAAAATGAAGTTAAAAGCTCTATAAATCCATAAGAATAAAATACAATGTACAC
>VBVR01002410.1:0-22780 GCA_011638315.1 Tetramorium parvispinum
GCTGTAAACAAACATGTTATTTGCTTATATCTTGTTAAATCGTTTTGGTTTAGAGCACAAAACAGAACTGTTTAGAGAACAAAACTGTTTTGTTCTCTAAACCAAAACGATTTAACAAGATATAAGCAAATAACATATTTGTTTATAACAACTGAACAATTTTCTTGGGTATATATCAACAAAACTTTTCATAATACAAAACATTTTTCTCAGTGTATTCAAAGGTTTATTAAAGCCACAGTATATATATTATATATCATATACCATACCTCCCGCTAATAACGATGACATTACACGTTAAAGAATTAATACTTATCACATCCCATCCACACGCGACGTCGTAAAAGCTCATCCGATGCCGATCAATTTCACCTTCCTCCGATTAATATCGCAAAAAGAAAAAACGCGAAGTGACGATCATTGACGGTTTTCGCCGCGTCGTCGGAACGTTAACCCGAGAGGCGAAGCGAAGTGGCCTCGTCACAGTATTTCGCCGGGAAAAGAAGAGAGAAAGAAAAAAAAAAAAAACCCAGCACAGTGCCACGTCGCGGAGTTCCGTGTCCTTGCGGTGGATCGCGAGGCTCGGCGTCGATTATTACCATGATTTTCAGAATGCACTTCGTGCCGCAATCCGCCGCTTGCAAAACCGCCTGTGTTGCGCCAATGCTTGAAGCGCACGCACAACAACGAGACCGTTAAAGGTCTTTGCGCGACCGCGAAAGCTCCGGCGGTCGATCGTTCGATTACTTAACCGGGACATTTTAGCGAAACGTGCGTAAAACGAGAGAAGGAAATAATTTTCTGTCGCCCTTTCGCTCAGGAAATGTCTGGAAAAATGATATTATCTCGAGACGATTTCAGATCTTAACAAATTCGACGATTTCAAATCTTAACGTTTCTTGGAATCTTTTTAAAGTTCTTAAAATTCTTTTCCACGCGGAAAAATTTTGCGGCAATATTTGAATTTCGAATTTCGAGACGCGCGTCGAGAGCGCGTCGCACGATCGATAATCGAACTGTCGACCGCCGTTGCCGCTCGGAAAGAGGTTATGTTATGCTCGCGAGTTACTTCTATTGAAGAATAATAAGGATAAAGATAGCTCAAGATGAATCTCATTGCGAGACAGTGTTTGAGAATTTTACAGAGCAACGTTAAGAACCAGAACACATCGTGTAATCTCCGAGCGTTCAGCTTTAAAAGTGCATTGTCCCTGGAGAATTTCTATCCGGGCAGCACACTGAAATTGCACACTCCAACCTTCGTTAGTATATACTGATTCTACTTAGAAATACTAGAAAGTAAAGTTGATTCTGCCCGCACAGTCGCTTCTACTATTTATAATTAATAATCGTAGTTTTTGAACAACATAACCTCGGTGTCGACTGAATGATTATTGCTCGTTCATTTCTCAGGTGCCGGATCCGAAAGCGAAGTTCAGTGGTTACATACCCTTGGACAAAGTGCATATAACGTACAGCGGTAGCAGCGGACCGGGAGGACAGAATGTGAATTGCGTGAATACCAAAGTGGACTTGAGATTCCAGGTGGCCAGTGCTACCTGGTTGTCAGAGGAAATTCGGACGAAGTTGGCGGAACAAGTGAGTAGAAAATACTTGATAAAACTCTGCACTAGTCTAATTAAATTATAAGCAAAAGTTAAAGAAATCCATTCAACAATTTCGGTGAAATTAAGTTTGCGATGGCTTCAAACGTGAAATGCTTGTTTCAGCATAAAAATAGGATAAACAAAGACGGTTACTTAATAATCAAGTCGGACTTGACGAGATCTCAGCACTTGAATCTGGCGGACGCTCTTGAAAAGTTAAGAACGATGATACGAGCCACTTTGGTGGTGCCGCAAAAACCATCGCCCGAATCAGAAGAGAAAAAAAGGAAAAATTTGTTAAGAGCTGCAAGAGAAAGGTTACACGAGAAGAGAGCTTATTCTAAACTCAAACAAAGTAGACGACCTCCTGCGCCCGACTTCTAAATCAATTTAGTTGTTTAATTAATTATTTAAGTTACTGAGCCAAGTATTGTATAGTTATACATAAGAATGAGCTATATAAATGAAATAAAGAAAAAGAATTTATGTACTATATCATGAATTTTTAATAATCTAGAATTTACATAATGAAAACACTCGAATATTGAATTAGACTCTTTGAGGAGCAAATTCAAATAAAAAATTCTGATTCGTATATTAAAAGCATAGGAATAGAGGTGATAATTTATTTTATTACATTGCATACATGAAAAATCGTAATTTAAAATCTCGTGTCTTTTTACATTTATTGAATATGTAAGTATGATTCATACAATTGAAATAGATTGCAATTTTTCGTTGAAGATAGAAAAGAATGGTTTAGGAGAAATTTAGAGATTTTTTGAGGTTTTTTCCAATGTTACTTGCTTTTTGCATAAATATGATGCATAAATGATTAAAAGTTGAGTGCCCACATTCTTATTCATGATTACTAATGGTTTCTATGACAACGTCAATGCCGCGAATAAGAAAACATAAGCATGGAAGTCTGTCTGGACTACATTCGACTACAGTGAATGAGTTTTAGCTTCTCGCCGCAAAAATGTCCTACCGCGATTTACGCAGTGCGTATATAAAATTATTATTAATATAGAATAAACGTAAGAGTGAAAAAGGCTATGATGTGATTTATCTTCTTTTTACCTGAATGTGTAGATTTCACAGAGATGATGAGGGTGCTGGGTTATCCGAGGCTGATTTC
Source organism: Tetramorium parvispinum (assembly GCA_011638315.1). Classification (NCBI taxonomy): domain Eukaryota; kingdom Metazoa; phylum Arthropoda; class Insecta; order Hymenoptera; family Formicidae; genus Tetramorium; species Tetramorium parvispinum. Next base: position 2,749 of record VBVR01002410.1, read on the forward strand.
CATCGCGAACTTTCGCGTGCCGAATTTTCCCCTGGTCGCAGAAATTCTAATTTGGCTGGTGAAACGATTCGATCCAGACGTCGATATACATAGCGATCGCGATACCGAGGAACAGCGTGTGGCGTTGATACGTAGCGTCGCTGAATTCATGGTAAATGATTTTAATAAGTTAGTATAATAATATACAAACAAAAAATTAAATCTCTTATCTGCTTCGTTAAGTTGTTTAATAAAATTAAGAGATTGGCATATCCTTTAATTTTACAATATTTGTAGCAGACGTTGTAAAATCTGTTTCTGATAGAGTTGGCTTACTTTACAATGTACAAAGTATTAAAAGGTAATTAGGAAGAGTTTTTAATAAATTGTACCGGATAGCACTTGTAATTCTATGCTGTGCTCCAGGCGTTGAAGACAAATGTTAAGTTAAACACAAAGAAGTTGTATCAAGCCGACGGTTATGCGGTGAAAGAGATGTTGAAGATAGCCACGCTGCTGTACGATGCGCAAATCAGCAGCAATACCGAGCAGAATCAGTCGAGCGGTAATCAGAGCGCGGTGAATTTCGACATATCCGATAAAATTAACGAGCTGAAAACAACTCGGCAGTTGGCGAGCCAGTTAACTATTAACGGGGCGACCCTCTTCGACTTACTCGGCCGAGAAGTGGAACTTCGAGAGATTCGCAACATGAAAATCTCGAGGCAATTTGATACTTCGGAGATAGAAGTTGCGCTAAAAGACGTCGTCGAGAGCACGCGTAAAGAGATCGGCGAAACGAAGAAGCAGATCGATAATGTCAAGGTAAAGATTGTCTGATAAAATGGTTCTTTAAAAAATTCTGCGTCTAAAAATTTAAATTACTCGTTTGACTTTCTTGAAAATGTTTCGTTGCGAATAGTAATTTGATTAATTAATGGATATGTAATTTATCTTTGAAGGATACAGAACAAAACTTGGATGCGAGAATTGAGAGGCGGAAAACGGAACTCGATAGGAATCAAAAGAGACTCCATACATTGAAGAAAGTCCGTCCAGCATTCATGGAGGAATTCGAGAAGCTCGAAGTCGAGTTTAGAGCTTTATACGATGACTATTTACAAAAATTCCGATATTTAGCGTACTTGGAACACTTGTACGAAGACACAGCTAAAATGGAACAAGAAAGATTTGAAAGACGGTATTTATCAATAACATAAAGATATAAAAATAAAAGGATATATGGAATCACAAATAATGTACAAATAAATCATATGAGACTTATACAATATTTTTAATCTTAATTGCAGGCAAGCTGCGACGAAGAAACAATTGGAACAAATGAGAGCTGAGGATACAAGCTTCGAAAGCATGATGGAAGGGAACGATTCTATATTTGCCACGAATCTTCAGGAGCCTCTAGTTACTCCCCTTACAAATCCGGAGGCCACACCGGCAGAAAAATCTGGTCAATCTACACGCGTGAAACCAAGTAACAATTTTTATAATAGAAAATAAAACTCGCACGTTATACGATATTGATAATTTTGATAATCACTTGTAAATCATCAAAAGATTTAAAACAGTGTAATAGAAAGATATATAAAATAATAAGTTTCTCCACGCTTTTTTGGAATAACAAATTAAAAATACTTCAGGTACTGGAAAAGCGTCAAAGATGCAATATACTCAGCGGCGCATTTACGGTAGCATGTCCGGACGACGAAGAGGTACGATTCAGGAAACAAATAGTGATGGTTCACTGGATAGCGATAGCGATTTACTGATCGATGGCGATCTTGATGATGATGACGACGAAGATCTTTTGAATTCCGTGGATGCGACAGACATGGGCACCTATAATCTTAAAGGCGCTCAAGAAAAGCGATCTGTCAGTAAAATAGAAAGGCATTCGGATGATGATTTTTAATGAGTGTAATGTAATCTCTATCGATTAATCAAATTAATTTTATATATAAAATGTTAATATTAATTAAAGAAATTAACAATAATCAACAAAATAAATAAAAATAAAAATAAAATATAAAAAATCTGGCACTATTATGTCAATTAAAGGAGCGTTTTTACTGTCATCATAAAGAATAAAAATGATCAATAATTGGATATTTTTCAATTAAATTATAATAAAAATTATAACATAGTACAACATCAAGTATTTTAATTTTTCTTATTTTTACACAGTAATATAAAGTATATATTAAAATAACATTTTTTATAACAATAACAATTTTTTCGATAAATATGTGGCATTTGGTCTTTTTTGAAAAATATTTTTTAATACTTATAATACATTAATTATAATTAAATAATAACACGTGGTTTTTAAATGATATATGCAACGGAAATTCAAGAAAATTAAAGTACATATTGTCCTATTATCATATTTATTAATTTCGTCAACATAATCAGTATCGACAAATCATCGATTGTAGCTCAGCACCGATCACATGTATGTATCTTAAGTCTATTTTACATATCATGTACGTGTCATGTACGTACACATGCGTGTATACACATATATACATAAACTTGTGTGCGCGTAAGAAACATGATTTCTTTGATAAATAAATAGAAATACTTTGCTATGTTTATCTGCCACAACAGCATTCGGTTAAGTACCGATTTAGTTGTCAGAAATCCTTTCATCATCTCGTATATTTCATACAATTGCGTTTTATTTTTCTATCAAATTCCCTTGTGCAATTTTTCTCTCACTCTCATCATTGATCTATTTGCTTGTATATATAAACGAAACTCTTCGATGTTTATTATTTAAATAATAAATTAGCAAAATGATAGATCTCTCAGGAAATAATCATAGAATTTTGTACGGCAAAATTAACATCTTTCAAGTTTCTCTTTTTAAAAATTATTTATCTTTATAAAAAAAATTCATATCACATAATATATTTTTAATGTATTGTTTTGACTAGAGACAATTGCAAACGCGAATTGCATAATAATCTATAGTATCACAAAGCCATTTTTTATACTTTTGTATATGAATGTATAAAAAGATATACAAGTAAAAACAAACAAATTTATTTAAACTCCAAATTAAATTTATAAAATCTTGAAAAGGATATTTTGAAGAAAATGTACTAATATTTTCGTTTAAATAATTTTGTGTTTTTTCATAGTTAGATTTCAAAATTTCCAACAGACTGCATCTGAAGTAATATTTTTTTGGGAGCATACGGTATTCTAGGCTGTCTCTGCAGATTTAATTTCTAACAGTCCTAAATACATATTATACATATATCACTATGCTAATTATTGATTCTATGGATATGCATAAGATACATTGTGTGGATTTACAAGTTTTCTAAAAAAAAGGTTCACCCTCGAAATAACGGTACAATAGGAATAATATCTAATGTTGCTCGTTTATCACCAACTGCTTTCTTTTAGCCCGCGATTTAGGCCTTCCGTAATAATCTTTCTTAACGATAATACAATTTGTCGCAGCCGATCACGTTTGCTGCACGAACGAAAGAATTGTAAGATACAGATAGAAGAGTCCGTATAAAACCGTAAGAGAGAAGCACCACCATGTAGCGTCAAACTCGATAGACTTGGCAGGTTGATCTTCAGATTTCGCTAACCGTTCAAGGATCCGTCACGTAGAAAAATATGATTAATTCGCGTCTTGTTTTTTTTTTCTCTTTTTGTTTTATCGCGACAATCTCTATTAGCTCGCTGGTAAGCGTGTTCTCCTGTTTCGCAAATTTAAGAACACGATGGGAGTTTCATGAAAAGAGACAGGAGTTCGCTTAGTTCAATTTGAGAAAACTAAGGACCGCCGTAGTTGTAGAAATAGGTCCTCGCGACTTTAGGTGTACCGGTAAAATTACCAATGTCCCACAGGATCTCGACGATGGTTTTTCGCTACCTGACCGACTTGCCTAGCGGGCTGGCTTTGATTCGCGGTGTCAACGCCGGGACCGGATCGAGCTCTGGAAGTGAGCACTCGGCGCGCAATTCCATCCACGTCTTGTCGACATTCGTGGCGAGCCGCTCTCTGTACTTATAGGCCGTTCTGTCGACCGTTGACTGTGTTTTGATGCAGTCGTCACCGCCGAACTCGCAGACACGGTAATGGTGCAGGATGGCAGCATCGGAGGGTACGTTTAGGGTTCCATGGCCCGGAATAAATTCCCAGACGAAGTGATTGCCCGCCTCCACCACATCTTGTGGTTTACAGATGTACTTGGAACGTTGCTTATGCGGGTGCAACTTGGTCCTGCGTCGTGTTTTCTTCAGAGTGATCAAACCGGCTTCGGTGGGAGTACGGCTAGTCACCACGAACGGATCATCGGCCCATTGTAGATAGAAAAAGGCGTTTTGAAAGGAGAACGCGCCCGTGGACTTGATGTTGATTCGATTTCCCATCCATCTAAGAATCACAAAATTAATTACTTACTCGCAATAGATATTCAAATCCATAAAACCAAATTATTTGTAAAGAAATTAATTTTTTAATCCTTAAATGCCGCATAATAATTATAAAGTTCTACTGATCGTGAAATGATTACTGCGAATAAAAACAAGTTTGAAGTAAATAATTATTTATAGTACTTTACGTATTGCTAAGTAATTTACGAAATTACTTCATATATTCATCAATTTGAAAATAAATTTGACTTGACAAATTTGGCAATTCTAATGCATAACTTATCAATATTTCTGCCAAATATGTTACATGTCAATTGTATGATCTATGTTAAGATCAGGATCGAAAAACGTATCGTACCGTAGCAGATCGATTATGGTGTCGTTATGCCTCGGTATAATATACTCATCCAGATCTACGAGCGCCACGTACTCGTACTTATACATAGATCGGTAGAGGCAATCGTTGAGCGCCGCGAAGAGACCCTCCGTGCGAATTTCCCGCTGGGAAATCATGTCGAGATGATGCCACGGTAGCACCGTAACCAGATCCTTGTTTTCGTAATATTTTAGTGCACAGCCGGCCGCCGCGCCAACAGTATCATTATATAAAGTGACATGGGTAGCGCCCAGGAGTCTGTGCAACTCAATAAATTCCACCAATTGCAAAACCTATAAATATGAAATTTATATATGAAAATATGAGATATACTCGTAATGCGTTCATTTCTCCACAGAAGTATTAAAGTTTTCACAGGATAATAAATAAAATTGATTGATGAATCTGCTTTTACCCAGATGCACTTTACGTTCGTAAATACACAATTATATGGCCAAAAGCACAACAGAGAAATATTTAAATTATTGTTTATACTAGTACGATAATACGTCAAAAATATTAAGCGTTAAATTAAATTTGTATAGTTACACTCGAATCATATACATGTGATTATTTTAATACGTTTAGCTGGATGTAATGTATGTAGTAGAAAATATAAAAAATATATATATAGATTACAGAAATTTATATGAATATCGTGAAACAATATTGTGAAATAATTATTCAAACATTTCTCTAATTTATATGTATATTTAAAATTGCATGCTTTTCTGATATTTTAAAAAATAATTTCCGTTTTTTATTTTCAAACCAAGATATATAATTTTTACTAAAATTTATTTAAATTTTAGTTAGCCTTTAACTTCTAAATAATTACAAAATAAAAAAAATAAAAAAAAAGTTTTTACGTATTTGTATGAATACTTTCATTCCGTTAGATTGCAAAATATAGCGCGAATGCAAGTAATAAATTTGCATAGATTATAATTAAAAAGGAAATTCAGAAGTGAGCAAATAGAAGCTTGACACGCAGTGTAACTTGTATATACATAGCTACAGGGTGTAAAGGTCAACTATTGTTTAATAATGCTGCTTGTACAATAACGTACCCTATTGTAATAATAATGCAAAGGTTTGACGCAAACAGCCAACGCCTCCCTGTCGTTCGTCCTGCTCTCGAAACGATTCTGTACGAGGATACGATTCGTCGGGACCGCTCGCAATCTCGCCACAACGCTGACCGCCTCCGGCACCTTATCCGTCGTCGGGGATTCTTTAGGCAACGGACATATCACGAAGCAGGCACTGTACTTAAGATTCCAATTCTCCCGGATCACCTGAAAATAACGATGTGCGCGCAGGACACATCGAATTATTTCAATATACGACAAAGACCTCATATCATTTATATTAATTAAAAATAAAAACTATAAAATATTTTTGAAAGCCTGTTAAATATATTTTCGATACAGAGTATTGAATAAGAGTCTAAAAATGTTGAAGAATCTAAAAATTTCTTGAATGTTTTCAAAACAGTTTCTCTTTTATAATATTTTAAATTATTATATTTTTATCGTTCAATTTATGTACAGAAATATTTTTCTTAAAAACACTTTATTATTATATCGTGTCTCATTTTCTTCGCTTTAAAAATTTCTTTACGAAGTTAACAAAGCCAGATCTTCAATAAATATCAAGCAATTGGTATACTAAGATAATGGAAATAATAATATTGACATAACATTGCGACATTGTTCTTTCGAGTTTGGGATAGTTGGGTAAATTTAGAAACAACATTGTTTCTCTCTGGAGGGAGCATACCTTAACTTTGGCAGCTACTGTTACCGAGGCAGTGACGTTTGCGCCGTTTTGCTGTCGGTACCAGAGCCTACACCAGACGCGCTCCGGTCCTCTGGTTTTAGTAGCGCTAATCACACGTACTACACCCTGACTTTTACCAGCCGGCGTACCCGCGCCGCTAACTCTGTTGTCGAAGTATGCCGAGTAAACGAAAAATTTGAACCTGGACCAAACATATATCTCGTTACTTCTATTCACCTGTGTGTTATAAAATATATATGGAGCAATTTAAATTAATGACTAAAATCTTTATATTACTTATGCGGTGTATAATCTAAAATGCAAGATATATAAAATAATAATGTAAAATCGTGGAATAAAATGGAATTTTTAATAAATTGGCTTTTCCAGAATTTTATAAAAGAAATTATGCAATATCAATTGATTTGATTTAATTTGTTATAATTTATGAAAAAAATTATATTCAACAGCCAAAACAATTATTTTATAATAAAAATGTAAAAAAATAGATAATACAAAATACTTTATTATACATTTTATTAATGTCACATGTTTTATCAAAGTATTGCATGGATTTTTTGAGCTATTTCGAGAATGCTTCAAGCAGCAATAAAATTAATAACAAAGTTGTAAAAACAATATATCTCAAAACAAAATTTACCTATTCCACGATTAATATGCCATTACGAGAAGCTGAAACTCAACCATTGAAGGGAAATGCAAGATTATTTAGTTACGTGATTATCACGCGCAAACGGACCTTGTATTAGTGACTGGCAACCATTCGGCATGCGTGACCTTTAGGTTCTGATCCAGCTGCGGTAAACGAGCTTCCAAGCTGGGCGGTAAACTCGGTAAGCCACGTGGATCCGGGTGCATTACCGTCTTCTGGCCACCGTCCTCCCCGTGTACCAGCAACCCGACATGCTCGTCAAAGCTACCCTTCAAACCAGCGTAATCTTCGGCCTGGAGACATCAGGATTACGTGTTTTTCAAAGTTATCATCGATTAATAATCAATACAATGTCTGTACATTAAAGATATATCCGTATTTAACGATAGTGCATGCATCTGTCTTTGTAAAATTTTACTCATCCATCCAGAATTTGAAAAGAAAAGAAAAAAAAATTAGATCGATTTCCCCCCTAAAAAAGTTGTAATCCTTACATTAAAAATTCTGAAATATCAAGCAGTACTTTCGTTACTTTAAATGACAAATTTTTCCCTAAAATCAATTAAAGGCGCGATTAGGACAAGACCAAAATCAGTTTATCTCATCAAAGTCAAATCAAATTGGGTCTTAAAGGTTCTTAGAGTCTTAGGATGGTCAAGTTGACGAGACGAGTTTTAAAATACTTAGGGCTTTTCTCAGACGGTATCTCGACGGGAAATGTAAACGGATGAAGAAAGTTCCGCGGGATCGAGCAAACTAATTTGTCAGGTGGTCGCTCGCTCGTATCCGGTTAAACTTTTCCACTGCGCTCGTATGTCTTTTCCCGAAGCACGTTGGGGCGTCGTTCAGGCAAGCTGCTGTACGGAGCTATTTCCCTCAAAGTTCTTAGAGGTTCGCGTGAATCATTGTCCGGTACTAGACGCAAAGGGTGCATAAACTATATACCAGGTACAGATATCGACGAAGGAGGCGAAAGGAGGGGAGAAAAACGAGGCGTACACTCGCGAGAAATCGATGTTGTACGTGGTGAGGAAAGTTTTCGGCCTTCTCACTCGAGTTCTTTTACGCTTTACCACCATTGCTTTGTGTGAGTGTTTGTTTTGTTCGTATTCCCCCGTGAAGAAAGAGAAACGTACGAAGTCAACGACTCATTCTAAAAACCTGTGTGTTCTTTAACTTATAATAAAAAAAATTTCGAGCATTAAAAGTGCGATAAGAGTAATTTAAAATAAATGAAAAAGATTAATACTGTAAAATTACAAAGATTAAAAATATAATGTGTATATTTTATACAAAATTACAGAGAGCTCGAAAAAAATAAAAAAAGCTTTTATGAAACACAAGAAAATTATAAATATTTTTAAAAATAACTCTTTAATCTACTCAGAAAAGGTACTATAAAGTTAAAATAATACCCAATGTAATCATAACATTCAAAGAAATATAAAAAACAAATGACTACTGCTATTTTAATATTACATTAAAAAATAATATTTTTTTATACTCGCGTTATTTTAATCCATCGAGTTTAATTTAAATGAAAAGAATACAATTTTTCAGAATATCAAGTACAGGGGTGTTTGCGAGTGATGAGAAAAGCTATCAGAGTCGAATGTGATAGACGCGATGATGAGAATTTATCGAGACGGGCAATTGAACCGTGCCGTGGCAGAATCAGGTACAGTACGAAGTTAAATCGCCGTGATAGTGAGGGATAGCTCCGCTCTCTGGATACTCACTCCTACTTCCCCGTAATCCGGACGATCGGGCGCAGCTGGCAATCGATGACCGCTCCTGTGACCCCCGAGTATCCCTGTGCCGCCGATGCTCACGCCGCGTCTCTCGTCGATCAGGAATATCTCCGTGAGGACGATCAGACCGAAGACGGCGAAAAACATGACGACCAGCATGAACGACATGTTGGCGCGCTCCTTGAGAACGCCGGCATTCGCTCGGCTCCCGCTGGAGCCGGATCTTCTGCTCGAACCCATGCCCGAGGGGTGATTCTATAAGCGACACTTCGTAGGTAGTCGTAACTCGCGCGCGTGTTCTCGTCGTAATATCATAATACGGGAGATATCAACAATTGACGACATGAAAGCTAATGTCAAGGTTTATCAGCAATCCAAAGCACAAAAGATATTGTACCGCTACTAGTATAAACTAAACTACACGCTCTGATTATAAAACATTAATAAAAATGATAAAAAGTGAGCGCAAACACGCGATAAAAAAGTTGATGTCCAATGGCGAAGAAAATCAACTTGGCACGAGCAACGTGCGAAATACAATGAAACTCGGGCAAAATACTTTGGATTTATTTTATTTTCCGAAAGAATTCTCTGCAAGCTTCTCTTGTATCGATATATTAATGTCAAATCCTCTATTTGTAATTTTAATTTGAAACAGACAGAGGAGAAAAAAAGGAAAATAATTTTGAACAGACCCTGAGCAGATCTGAGAAAATTATATTTATATTACTCACTTAAAGTGGTTCCGAGAAAATCACTGCTAAGCATGGAGATAGTGGCTCCTGGAAACAATTACAGAAATTATTAAATCATTTCTATTCCAAAAAAAAAATTTCACATTTTATGTATTCCTCGCTACTTGAATTCAATCGTATTAATTCACAAAACATTTTGCTATTTAAATAATTTACCATGTTATTATCCGCAATGCGTATTACTTATAAAAGAAAATAAATTATATTATTAATAATAATTAAAACTAAATCTGATAAAATTATTGGTATTCATAAAATCCAGTTATAAAATAAAAGATTACTTGACCACACATTTCACGATCACTAAAAAATGATGGCTAATAAATTATGATTAATATCACGTACATTTACATCGTGTCAATTAAATCCTTGCAGTAAATTAAAATAAAATTCTAAAGTAAAACGCAATATTTATTTGTTTAAAGTATTGTGACAAATCAGTACAGTATTGTAGAATAGTGCAATTGTTGTGCGTTTGATAACGAAGCTATTTTTATCCTGCGATTGACTTCGTATGCATTAACGCGACAATGGTCAAATTGAGAATATTTTAACGACGTATATCTCATTAGACACTGAACGTCAGGACGCGATTCCGTTCAAGAGGATATTGCAGCATAAATTTTACGACAGTCAAGAATTTTAACGACTGAGTCGCGTGCAACGGAACGGCTATAAATGATAAGAAAAAAAAAAGAAAACAGCACCGTGCCGATGTTTCTTTAAAACACACATATGTAAAAAATCGATTTCGTAACAGTAGAACTGTTAGTTCTAAACTACTTTCTTACACATCTATTATGTATAATTACTATAATATATTACCATATCGATGATTACATATTAAATTATCATAATTTGCTTTAAGATTATACGATATAATTAATTTGTAAAGATAAAGCTAACATTATTGCACTATACATAACAGCCTATGACAATTTTATCGCAATATATGTATTGAAACTTGCGAATTTATTTTTGTTATTGTCTTCGCTGAAATGTCAGAACGTTCTCCATTACGAAAATCATGACTGCAGAGCTGGCTGGGCATTAATAAACTAAACCTACATTAGTTTCCGTCGTAATCAGATCGTTATCATTACTGGACTATTTTGTTTCCCGGAGAGCTTTTTCTTTTTATAAAAAGAAATACACTCCCTGGCGTGAGGTCTTGCCACTGAAGATTTACGTTGCAATTTATCTTCCGGGGACAGGTTTCGCCGTTTACACGAGGCACTTTATAAAAGAGCAATACAGTCAAATCCGGTGTTATGTACACAAGATGTCTCGGATCTAGCAAAACATATTTTAAAATCTTGACAGTTCATACGAAAAATAGAAACTAGTTGTGACTTGGAAAGCTACGAACGAATGAAACTTTGCTTTGCTATTATCATCTAGCCGTTTTTAGTTCAAGTTTCCAACCAGAATTTTCATTTAAAGTTTGCTTATCAAGCGTAGCGTTAAAAATAAAAAAAAAACTCCGACGATTAAAAATACCTTGCTATTCTCGCCAGACGCGTCTCTGAATATAATTACATTAGCAATAAATAGGTTAACGAAAAAAGTGAAAGAATAAATAATTTTATTTCTATTTTTCTTTCAGATTTTGACGTTAAAATGAATGACGTTAATGAATTAAAGTTACATTTTTCGATATATGCATCTGTTCTACATTATTTTGTTAAATTGAAATTGAGAGTACAAAGCAGATTTTTTTCAGAAAAATTCCATTTTGCTGGATAATATTGCAAAACTATTATCTAGAAAAAACTGTATTTTTAATATATGTGATTTAATTTATAATGCAATATTATACTCCCTTATAATAAATAGTATCTTTAATACAAATTAGGATTTTACATTTTTGATATTTAATACTATTTATACATTATATTTATACATAAGTACATAATTTTCTTTTTCAATGACATAATAGTACACGTATCTTGAGAACGTGTGAAAGACCGCAGTTATGTGATATTACGGCATAACTCATCAGCAGAAAGCCGCCAGTGGATAAATTCTCGTATAGTCAGCCGCGGGCCGACATTAACTTTTGACTGCTTCAACTCACGACTGATTCGCTTTTCACTACTTCATCCGCACTCTCTTTTTACACAAGCGCCGAAGAAACAAGCAGCCCGGGCCTTCACGTCGAGACCTCGCTGCTACGCTGGTTTTGCATAAATGAAGAAGACGACCTAAAACCGAGACTCCGCGCGGAGAGTATCGCAATAAATTAGCAACGTCGTTTAACGCTGCTGCCGACAGATAATATTACGCCGGGGCGCAAATGAACAACGAAGCTTTCCTACGTATTTAATCACGTGCAACGTCAAAGAACGACGCGAAGATGTTAAACTCGTGAGAAAGGTCGTCGAAGGCGTGGAATACATTTCTGAAAGTTTCCACTGCTTTTCGTTAAAAGCGCTTTATTTTCTCGTTCTTGTGCATATTATATGAATATGTTGTTTATCAGAAGATAATCAGAAATCGCAAAGTCTAATTTAATTACAGACATCTGATTTTAGTAATAATACATTCCAGGAATTTGCAATTTTTTTATACGTAATCAAGGTAGAAAATTAAATTAGCATCAATTTCATATTTATAAAATAATTTGTTGGGAAAATGAATCGAGTTTTCCAGAGATTTCCTCTCTTACTGGAATTTAATTATTCACGGCCAAAGCAATAAAATAATCATGAATAAATGAAGTGCGGACAAACGTGTTCGACGATACTGTAATCAACATCTATCTTCTACCTTTGCTTTCTGTTTCTCTCTCTCTCTCTCTCTCGCTTTCTCTTTTTTTCTCAACATTTATTTCTTGGTGTTTATATCGCACGGAAATTAGTACGGAAGGCCCTAAGGGCAATCCGGTCAGTTTGACCGCAACGGATATTATTTCCTTCCGCCTGTTGCGCCGATCGATTCCTTTACTAGGCCATAATATGTTCCAACATCGGAAAATTTCCTTCGCTTTCTGACGTCGTGACCTGTAGGTAATATGAGACACCGTCCAAGATTGCAAACTAGCGCTCCTTCCATCCCGCCGTCTCAAAAGGATCTACTGGAACCGATTATCTTGGAGGAAATCTCGAGAGAGTAATGCTAAAAACGTGTAGGAAAATTCGTGTACTCTTTTACTATCAGAATGAAATTATAACATATGTGACATTCTTCGATATATTTTATTTCTAGAGATTTTTCATTCATACTTATATTTCTGTTTCTGTTTTAAGAACAATGTAATAAAAAGTACTATCTCGGTAATAGAATATTTATAGGTATATTAAAACGAAAACAATCGACATTATCTTGCGGCTTGAAAAACTAAAATGTTTCGAAAAGAACAGCATTTTTAACCTTTAGAGGACCGGCATTTTTCCTTTAAAATTTGTAATTTTTTTCGCGAAAAATTTATATATATATATATATATATATGCAATTATCATGTCACGTAGAGTTCTCGAGTTTGCTAGTGGCTTTTATAGGAGCCATCCCGGTTCTCTAAAGGTTAAACTGTTTCTAGTTACACGGATCTGTAATAAGATGCGAAACCGCAGAGCAGAAACACGCTTGAATAATCTAAAAGAGATTGCAGAACGAAAAAAGCTCCGAGAAAACCTTTACTACAAATGTATGAAATTCGTTTGTACTTTTCCCCAGTAATAGTTTCGTGAAAATAGTCTCATTCAATTTTCTCATAATTGCATATTGAAAAATAAAACAAGATTATATATAAAATCATCTAAAAGAAACGTTTTGAAATAAAATTTTAAATATATACAACACAATAATGTGAAGTAAATACGCTCAATTTTTAGAAAATAAATCACTCGCGTGTGGATAATTGCTTCCGCATTTAGCACTCTCGATACAAAATAAATTGTCAACAACTTTTTGTTATGCAAATCGCCTCGATTCTCACATGTCTGCTCGAAAACTCGATATTTAGCGATGCTGAAAATGGACGATTCATTAAGGCAGGCACAGAAGTGAGAATGATTTATTTCGCGGTAGGGAACAATAAACTGTCCCTGCGCGCACCGACAGTGAAATCGTCGTCATCGCTAATTGCACAGTATTCTTTCAACGGCAGCCACTGACAGTTTAATTGCAGATTTAACTGGCGAGCATCCGCGGAAACGAACTATGATAGTCGAGGTTATAATTAAAGAATTATGCTTAAAGGCGGGGAAAAAGAATAAAAACCGCCAATATAAGCAATTAGAACAATTGATTTCCGATGAGAAACTATAAGCAAATGAAGAAATGCAACCCGTTAATTAATCTCGAACTTTGCTAAAGAGAGTAAACATAAATAATTTCAGAGTATTAAGTTATAAATCACATTTTTTATACAATATGTAGAGTATATAAAAATAGATGAAGAGAGAATATAAATGTTTAATATTTTTTCCTGTAATTGTTCCGTGACTTATCATGTAAATCGAAATTCAGATTTTTCGTAATTTATTTCGTTTGTATGTTGACAAATCTACCTGAAAATACATGTCACAAATAAATTCTCTGTTAATTTTTTTTTCTGCAGTCCGTCCACTTTCTGCGGAATTTCACGTTTGTGTGCGTTGTATAAACTTCTATTAATTTATTCTATCCCCGCAAAATTCAACATGCCGAGTGTCCTCGAGCGCTTTTGATTGCACATCGATCGTCTGGAAAAAGCCTATTATGCCACTCTCGTGTATGCTACGTGTTCGTATTATTAAAAGAATCAATAGCCTCCAATAACGTCCGCGCTTAAAATTGCAGGTGATTACTCAGCGCCCCGTCTGTACACAAGATGGTCCGTTATTGATTGCACAGCCGAAAAGGAGATATAACGATGTAGAATATCCCACTGGGAAAATGATAGACCAAGGTCTCCCCTTTCGCGCGAGGTTCTAATTCAAAGAACACGAAATCCTACGTCAACCAACTTTACACACTCAATCTCATTTTCCGCGACGTAACGATCGTCGGTGAAATCCTCCGCGATATCGATCGACCGAAAGCCGAGTCTATAATCTCAGCCGGCCGCGCGCGAGCGTCACGGAAATGCAAAGATAATCGCGGTCCCTTATCGTCCACGCGAATCGCGAAACAAACTGCGGACGAGCTCATTTAAACACCGACGTTTCTACAATATTCCCGTGATACTCGGGTATATCGTGATCTCGATCTCCAAGCGCTACGCAGAGTGCGACGTGGTAGATGTTATCCGCGACGTTGAAAAAGACAAAAGGACGACGATTTTTCATAAGTGACACGCGCGCGCGGGTGAAAAGAAAGCGTCGCCCGTTTCCCTCGCTTCCGATATGGATGTGTCTCGCGCGAGCGCGAGTAGGCGACACTTAATCCTCTTATCTCGAAGAGCCGTTTTATCTAGATGCGCTCGCGAGCGTGTGCTCGCCCGTCGGGATTACACAAAGCGGGAAAAATCGGTCACTAAACCGTCCCGCTGGGTATCGATGGCGGTGAAAATGATTTATCTTTCGCCATCCTTCGTTGCCGAGTTATCGGATGTAACGTTGGAAAAGCGATGAAAGGACGTTAACGAAAGGGACTTTTACTCTCGCTGTAATACTTCATGAATGTAGATTACAGTGTAATTTAAAATTATGCAGTGTCATGCCGTCAATTTTACAATAATCAGCCTATTTTCAAACGTAAAAATAACATATTATTTAGTTAAAGTAACATATTATTTAACAGATTATTATTTAATTTAGTAACATATTATTTAACAGTTTATTATTATATTATTTAACATTAAAGTAACATATTAGTTAAAGTAACATATTATTTCATTTAATTAAACAACAAGTAAGTTAAAATTTAAATAATAACACTGAACGTAGCTTTGAGAGTCAAAAGCGGTTTTAAGTACGTAAATTAATTTATTTAGTTAATTCAATTTAACGTAAAACATAAATAGTTATGACAATTCAATATAAATTAAAAAACGTTTCGGTTCCAATTCGAGTTAACTTCAACGGCACATTTGTGATTATTAAATTAAAAATCTCAAGCTCTTGGACAAATATATATAAAACAAATTATTAAATAACTGAATTTAGATCAAGTGTCAAGTTCGAAAAAAATATTCATAAATAAATTTTTTTTTAAATTAGCGATGGTCGTTGCAAATGAAACAATGTCTTGCCAGGGAAGGAGTTTATCTTCAAAGTTAAAATTATCTTATCTTAATTTCAGCCTTGGATCCAAAATCCGATTATAAATTTTACGAACATGCCTATCATAAGGCAAATTTGTTTGGAAAGAAAAAAATTGTTATCATTTATTTGCCTAGCCGTTTGTGTCTGTATAATCACATGTAATTATATGCGCGTTTAATATTGCATGAATTCCTGTTCCATACAAACACATATATGTATATAAATATTCTTTGTAATACGCAAATGTATGTAACAGGCACAAGAAAACAATTTGTAACATCAATGAACAATAAATAGTCCAAATTGACCGGAATGTTGCCGAGTATGTACATTATCGATAATTGTTACAGTATCACCTGGTATTTATTCGCATTTATCGGCGAATCGTTTAATCGGTGATATACGCGATGGATATCAGACCGAAGCAGTAGCGCGATTAAATCGTACAAGAATGAGAATTCAGTGGCCGAGGAGCGTATTTATTGCAATAAATAAAGTGCGAAAAATTGCCGTCGCGATAAGACAACATTCGACTCGGCAACGATTCGTCGTATATGTGTGTTAAATAAATGAACGTTACATAAGCTATCGTTTCATTGTGTATCATATATCCTATTACGTGTAATGAAGATTGAGGTAAACCTGCATTAGTAAATGTTGCGAGATATTATTTTTCATTGTCGTCAAAGGCGTGACAGGTGAGACTTTATTGTATCTTGTACATCAAAAATAGAAAAAAATTGTTCCATATATTAAAACACGCAAGCACAGAGGGACATTACCGAGTGTCCCACTTTCCGTAGATTATACCTTTAACGAGATCATTTAATCTATTTAAAAATTACTTCTTTTTTAGGAAATGCCGCAGATGAAACGCCGTATTATTAAGCGAATGAGAAACAAAGGTCTTTGCGCGAATAAAACTTAAGAAGTCAAATGAGTTAGAATTATTCGGTTAATCTTGAAAATAGTTTGTTTTAATAAAATTTGATTTTGGAACTGAATTACGAAGATACGTGATGCTGAAACTTGAAAGGCTTTCGCAAAGGAATAACCTTGACATTTTCGCCGAAGCGAAATTGATTCCGGATTTACAAAGACTTTGTCGTGAAAAAATAACGCGAAGTAGGACACTTCGTGTATACTGTTTATTAATAATTTCGAGCAATACTAGTTTATAGTTTTCCGCAAGGATGAAGAAAATGTAAATGTTTCGTCAATGTCCTGTCGACGTCGTTTGATGCGAATGAAAGCTTAATCGGCATTTCAATTGACCGTACTGAAAACTTAAAGGCGCTCCGTTTGCAAGATAAATAAATAGAGGTCGATTTAGATTTATAGAAGAGACGAAAAACGATAACAGAAATCTAATTGTATACTCGAAACGCAGAGAGGTAGCAAACGAGCTGAATTTAAATAGAAAAACAAGATCAATTTGAAAGGACCATCATCCATCCAAAAAAATATATCGCGTTCGTGAAAGCGCTGGAAAGGAGATAATTATGGCGCTGTACACAGAAAAATATTCATTCTCAAACGAGAAAAGCAATTACTTACTTTATTTTATTTAAATAATAGTTTTCTTCAGCAAAGAGTATTTTCTTAATAATAGTTTAAGATATATTCGCCACAAAAATCCAAAATGTGTTTTAGTAAATATGATGTTTATGATGACTTCACGATAGATTTGCAGATTTATCAAATATTTAAAACAAGTATACATTGAGAGAAAAGTATGTAATATTTGCGACTATTATTGGTAATAATAATCATATGCTCATAGTGATGCCAATTGTGGTTACTATTGCATTATTTTATAGTATAATTTACTAAATGAAAATATCGTTTTGGTTAATAACAACCATATTGGTATAAGTTGCATGGACTAAATTTTATAATCATGAGTACTTTAATAAAATGTTAAACAAATCATGATTTATGTTGTTTGAATAATTGTAAAAATGTAGTTGGGTCCAGCAATAACTATAAAATATAATGATATTATAGTTACTGACTATTTTTTCTCTCACAAGTAACCCTATCTTTGTGTGACTCGCCGATTTTAATGAAACTCAGTATATTTGTAGATCAGCCAAAAATAATAGACACATATTTTTTTTTATATCGACAATGATGCAACTTTAAGGATGAAAATTATCTCTTACATTCATAAGCAAAGAAATAAAAAAAATCAATAAAAAATATAAAAAATAAAAAATAAAAAGAATAACGAAACAAAAAATACAAAAAGCGAAGTAAGACTGGACTCCTCGTCGGTTATTCCTGAGTTTGGTAACGAGCGTGATCAGATTGTTGTAATTATATCATATAGTGAGGCCATATTGGATCTGCCGTTTTGAATAAATTTTACATTGAATTTGCTTTCAGCGACGAAAACTCGTTTATTATTTCCAAAACTCAGAAACAGTTTCAATATCGTGAGCTCAAATGCAATAAAGTTGCCGATATAAAAAAATAACCATTGCCGATACAAAAAAATATGTCTAAAGTGTCTATTATTTTTGGCTAATCTACAAATATACTGACTATGAGTTTCATTATTCAAATCGGCGAGTCACAGAAAGGTAGAGTTACTTGTCAATGTATTTACTCGTAGGTAATAAATAATTTTCTGTGCGAACAAGTTCAGCATTCTCACAGTCGCAATTAGAAATTCGAAGGACGAAGGGCTGCTTTTGCAAACGCATGATCGGCGTGGAAAAATAATTGAAATATCAAAATGGAGAAGAGAAAAACGTCAAACCGGGTATATCGTTTCAAGAATTCGCGTACATACATTTATTATTAAAATAAAGCACAAAATTCGAAACAAAGTACGCAGCCGACGGAATTGACAGTTTAATCTCTCGAGGCAAAAGAGACAAATAAATCAAGTCGCCGTCTTCGATCTCGCTTCGAATCAAGCTTCCCCGAATTCCGGCAGCCCTGCCTGCGGGGGTTGACGCCGTTAGCCCCGTCGACGATTCGGCGACTCGCGGGGCAGGTCGATCTTCCTCCTCGCGGAGGAGGCTCACCCGGGGCTGATATCGCGCGGGTGGAAAATAAAGTATCGAGCGTGCGGTCCACCGACCTCGGTGCGTAACCCTCGAGGAAAGCGCCCTTCGACGCGCGGGGCGCGACGGAGGAGAGACGGAGAAACGGCGTTTCCCCGACAGGGAGGAAAAAGAAGAGGAGGATGATGATCCTGGCTTACTCACGATTAGCGCTCGACGTCCGCGTGGTGTCCCGTCGCCTGGCCGCGGTGCCCCGAGTCCGACATCCCCGTGACAGCTGCCACCGCCGTGCGCCGCGGCCGTGCGCCCCTCGCTCATATCGCGACGACGATCTCGAGCGTCGCCAACCATCGGGCGGGTAAACAAAAAGGTGCAGCGAGCGGCACGCCGTGGCGACGCATCCGATCAAGAGGGAAGAGAGAAAGAGCGAGAGAGAGAGAAAGAGAGATAGTCCGCAGCGCGTGAATCGCCGTGGAGAAACGGCAGGCCCGCACACGCGAATACGCTGGAATACGCACGCACGCACGCACGGCAGCCCTGTCGGCGGCCAATAGTGGGCAGCGAGTAATCACGCCGTGCGAGCCGCGCGTGCGAGAGACCGAACCGACGTCGGCGACGTGAACGTCGCGAACACGCTCGGCTCGGGCCGCCGTCGCCGCCGTCGGTCACCGCATCGATCGGAGCACCCTCTACTACCCGCGGCTGCGATTGGCCGCGGCGACGACGCCGCCGGCACGCCTGCGCGTCCTTCTGCCGCGAGCGAAAGGGCGCGTTCGCGGTGCGCGCGCGAGGAGACCGCGCGCCGCGCTTCTCCTGGCTGCTCCGCCGCGTACGAGCGAGATTCGACGAATGAGAAATGAATTCTGATATTGCCGGCGATATCTAACGTCGATGGCGCGAAATGTATGTCGATTATGTAAATTCTTTTCTTCGCGGAATTTGGGTGCCTCCGCCGCGGGAGCGAAATCCTCGCGCGAATTCCGCTCGGAGCCGCGCCAGTTTTCTAATAAACAGACCAGTAATTGACCGCGTACCAGTAAATGACCAGTAAAATGAAATGCAGATTATAAACTAAAGAGTTATTAAATGTTTATATAT
>VBVR01002411.1:0-22727 GCA_011638315.1 Tetramorium parvispinum
TATATATATATATATCTCATAGACTAAATTCAAGAAATCGCCTGCGGTGTTTCTAAAGTTTTATATCTAAAGATAAAGAATAAATTCCTGCAATGGAAGGATGATAGAACGTAATTCGACCAGCGAATGTAGTTCGATAAATGATCACAGAATATACCTCATAACAGCGCACGTCTGATGGAGAGATTAAGTAATAGACGATTATCTAACGATAATAGATCCTGTCTACGTTATCCGTCAGCGAGAAGGGCCACGACGTTCCTATAAATATATAATATAACGACATAATTCCATAGTTGAGAAGGCACATGTTTGCAGATATGTTAGACGTACTGGCAACATAGTCTTAGAAACAATCTCAGATAAAATCGATATTACGTAAAAATATTTTTGATAAAATAATCATAAATCACATAAAGTGTGGAATATGGAATGGTAGATAATATCATATAAAAATATCATAATAAATTTAAAAAATTAATAAGTACGACATCAATAATATATTGCAATTAAGATAAGACTCATGTCCCTTCTAGAGTGATAATTAAATGCGAAGTAATATCGTCAATATATAATATATCCTGCAGCTTATAATATTCTTTGGAAGCATGTGTGGCAAGAGAATAAAAATGACGCCATTTTCGGGGCCCCCTCGCAAATTCGAAGTGTCTTACAATAATATAAGAAGAACAGTGCCCGCACTTGCTTCTATTTGGTCCTCTTATACCCGTTTTACGCTCTTTTCATCGATCATCCGATTATTAAATCATATAAACCGAATGAGCGAAAAAGAAGAGCGAATATTATTTAAATCGATTTTAGTTTTTTTAAGATCGGGCGTATCTATCATCGACTGATGCGTATCGATCTTTTTAATGTTTTTTTTTACGAATTTTACACTAGCTGATTTAGGTCACGTGGATATCTGAAACAGAAAACAAAAAGAAATACCTTGTTAATATGTATATATTACTAATTAATCGATGGAAAAGACTTGGGTAGGGTTTTATAAATTTATAAAGTGATAGTTGTTATAAATAAAATTTAATTAAAACGTGTATAAGTCTTCATTAGTTCTTTGTAAAGATACTTTTTGTCTCGACACTCACCTCACCCTATAAATCCTGCTGCTAATGATATGATGAGAGCTAAAATCCCGGTCAACATTTGACCAGCTGTCGAAACGACCGGCGGTGATGCCGCATTCTCGACCACGGTGTCCGGCAAGAAGTAATCCTCCGCGGTCAACCTGTCACCATACTTATCCAGCAATACCATAACGACTCCATTCGACCAGCCGAAACCAAGTTGTACTTCGTACTCACCTCCAGTACCATGGCCACCCGAGACAGTCGCGTCGTACTGCCAACAAAATTCCGTCACTTTAGAAATTGTCTTCCCAGAAGACAATTGCACAAACAACTCAAACTAGCTCAGCAAAAAAATTTTTTTAATTAAGCAATTCAACATTCTCGATATAAGCGTTTCCTTAATATGACAGCGAATCGATTTTTTTCCATTTATTCTTAAAATTGCATGAGAATTCATTTTCATATTCCTGTTTTCGCTTTTTTTCATGAAAATTACCTTTTCGTACATGCTGTGCGTCTCGTTGAAAGCCTTATAATTGCTACGGACCCATCTCTGGCTTATCTCGTAGGCTAATCTCTGGGCCCATGGATCGCCCGTATTGTTTAGCGACATGATGAAGAAATATTGGAGAGGCGGCCAGGCATTGGGATAGTCCCACTGTTCACCGGAGTGTTCCAACGTCGTCGGTATGCCGCCTTGATTCAACATGATTTGATTCTTTTCGAGATACTTGAGCACCTTCGATACGTATTCGGTTCTCTTCGAGGTGTCATAGCAGTCCGTCCAGAGCGGTAGGATGTTGGTCGGATAGAAGTAATCCCGTTTGACGTCGTTCAGTATATCATAGTCCAACCAGGTGCCCACTTCCTCGTGCCACAACACCATCTTGATCGCCTCCTTCCATTTCTCTGCCAGGTCGTCGTAATACGCGGCCTTCGTCTCGTTGCCCATCTGACGATTGTACTGCGCCAGCAGCACGGCGTTTCGTTGTATTAAGGTATTCAGATCGACCGGGATTATAGATCTGGTCTTGAGATTTGTCAGATTACCTGGAATCCGTCTTACTATCAGCCTCTAGTTCCCTCAAGTTCGAGCTCTCGTTATATCGAAACGCAATCCGTAAAAAGACTATTTGATTTTTATAATTAAATCGCGTTTTCAATTTATGATTGAGCAAGGTAGGGCGATTTAAACGCTGCAGAAACGACACGATCGAACGGTCTCAATTGCAACACGTGCTTTTGCGAAAATGGATTTTAGAATACCGATGCCGCGAACAATGCTTTCACTTAGGAAACGAGACGGAGGGCCTTGAGGCGCGCGCAGATCTCATTGAAGATACGGTGTTTAATGTGTAATAGCACAATAATTGTGGGTAATGCTGCGCGTGTATATGTAATACGTCATTACAGCTTCGGTTCGATCCATTAAAAAAATATTATGACGAACAAACAGGATTGCGTTCCTGGCTTTTTTTAGTACTCGGTATTAATTGAGCATCACTCACGGGTAATCAAAGACTCTGCGCATAAAACGTTGTTTTAATTGCGGGACATTCTATATTTTTTTTCTACGTGAATATATATAAACATCTGTTCTTCCCCCCCGGTTGAATTGGCGATATCACTGTTACAATCTTGTAATTAGTGCGGTGTCATTTTCGTTTCAGTGACAATAACGTTTTATCCAGTACCATCAAAGTTATTTTAATCGTACTCGCGGACACGTATATAATATTATTGTGCCCAACGTCGCTCACCCATAAAGACTTCTGTTTTCATCGCGCGGGAAGCCATTAAGGAATGATAATTACCCTTGTTGGTACCCTCGTTTACGAACCATCGACTGGAAAAATCCCATCCGGACTCGGCCGCCGTTTTCAATTCCGAATAATAATTGTCCTTCTCTTCGGTGGTTCGAAAACTTTGGCTCGTCAGATAGTCCTCCCTGATCACCAAGTCGCGAGATTAGAAAAGCAAGTGGATGGAAACGACGAGTCGGAATCGACGTCGAGAGAACAGTTAATTTAGAGAGAATAGGTAAATTATTAATGAGGCTCGTAAAATTAACGCTGATCTCGTGCGCCTTACGAGACTCAGAGTCTCTCGCGAACGATGTTGCGAGGATTGCGTAACGCGCAACAAAAATTAACGCTTACAATCGACATAAAGATAATAAGCGTAACAGTATCGTCAAGTATCACATCCCCGCGTACGTTTCAGCTCATTTGCTTCTCTCTCTAGATCATTTAGCTCTTCTCGAAATCCGCACCGTCATTCGCGCTATTACTCACTTGTAAGATTCCGGTCGGGGACCCGACGACTCCTCGTAGTACCTGGCGAGCGTGTAGTTAATCCCGTCTTTCTCGATGTCCACGGTACGGTTGATCATCCAGAAGTTGAACTCCTTCTCCAGCAGCCAGAGGTTCTCCTTCAGCCAGGCGTCGTCGTGGGTGATCTTGAGGTACTCGTCCACCATGGGTATCAGCAGTGGCGGATGCGAGCGCATCGCGTAGTAGATCCTACCGCCGTTCGGGATGAAGCCGATCTTGTCGACGATCGAGACGAAGTTGTTCAGCATGCCTTTGACGGTATTATACATCTCGGACAGCAGTAGGCCCTTGATGATCCAGTACGAGTCCCAGTAGTAGAACTCGCGGAATCGCCCGCCGGGCACGATCACCGGATGCGGCACGTAGATGATGGAGTAAAGCTGCTCATTGACTCGCACGTCGTCCCGCATCTTCCTGCCCAGCAGCTTCCAGATTTGATTGAGATCGGAGCCAAACTTCCGCAGCTCGTCGTCCTCGATGTTCTGCAGAAACTTGGGAGTGGCCGTCCAGTCGGCCGGGTCCCAGTCCTCGAACTCGTGGCCGGGCAGCTCGAACGTGTCGTTGATGAACTTCTCCACCTGGTGCTTGCTCGGCGCGCTGTTGGTGCTCTTCATAAAGTCCCGGTACGACGCCAGCGTCTCGTTCGCCGGCCGCTTCATCTTCATATCAACAAAGTACTTGGAGTCCTTGTATATGCCGGCCATTTGTATCGTGTGCAACAGCTCGCCGTGGCAGTATATCTCACTGGAAAGGCACGGTATATGGCTACTTGTCTGTTCGACCGCGAGCGCGAGGCGCGCCTCTCGATCGCGTGCGATTGGCCGCGACGGCGGTCTCTCTCGCCGAGAGTGTTACGTGGATGAAATCCCAGGATAAACTTTGCACCGGAGTAGAAAGAAAGGACGAACGTGAAGAAATAACGAACGCGATTGCTAATTTACTTAGGCTTAGGCTTATGCGGACTTGAGCCACATGATAACGAAAACGAGGAGTCTTAACGAAAAATGTGACTAACATAGGAAGTTCCCCGTTGTTCACAAATTATTTTCACAGATAGATTAATTAGGTGGCCTCCAAATCTCCTTTCACCACAGTGCAAAGTCAACCCCCGTGAAAGTTACGTTAAGGTTTCCAAACTGCGGCGTAGTCTTGTAGGTAAAGTTTACGAGGTACGCTTTTCAGCTACCTACTCGCGGTATTCGCGGTTGGATCGACATCTGGACCAATGTCTCGACCTCCGACTGAGGTGAGCCGGAGATATTTTAGAATCCGCGTGAGGTGAGGTAGGAACACAGGAAGTTATAGCCTCTAATTGTGAGAATAAAAGAGCTGTAGCTAATTCAAATTGCGAAACAAGATTATCTATTAGTCGATCATTTATCCTCATAAACAACGACGATACATCAATGTAAAGACAACATGTGTAAAGAATTACTTCTGCTTAACAGTAGCAAAATGATCCCGCAATTACACCGTTTTATTTTTTCCCTATCAACTGTAAGTCATTGTAAGTATCCTGATTCACTTCCGGGTACACTTGCAGCCAGGCCGAAGTGGGATTAGATCAGAGCTCATAAAAAGAACGCATTCATTCATTGATAGGCGCTTACATTTACGCGCAGTAACAACCGTTCAAGTTCTGCAAATATGAAAATTCCCTCGATGGCAATTATGAAAATTACGAAACTGAGAAGCGTAGCGCGAGCGTAAATGTCAAAAGCGTTGAAAGGTTCCGCGAAATTCCCTCATATCAATTATGATTTATTATGATTTATTAGGGAAAAAATTTGTGCTGGCATAAGACTAACGTAAGCGAGAATAACGCATCGGACTCGACTCGCTTCCGTTCCTCTCTCGCGCGTGGATATTATTCCTCGCCGATCTCGCACGTGCTGGGAGACACGATCGCGCGGATCCGCCCCGAACACGCAGATCAACCGTCGCGGTACGTGCGAAATCGCCGGCGCGGCTCCCGCTTTCCCGGACGGCCTTGGTGAACGAGATCCCCGTCGTGCACGTGCTCGCGCGTTCCGCAGACTAGGAATGAAATCGACCGCGCTCGCGGAATGGAGGAGATCCCGGCGCGCGTTCGCGTGACGGTATGTGCGAGACGCGAAATGTGCCGCCTCATTATCATCGCTAATGCGCGAGCCTCGCGCGAGGGATAATGTTTTTCTTTGCCGCTCGCACGGCTGGAAGCCGAACGCGATCTCCGCGCGTCGCGCGATTCCTCATTATGTGTTAACGAGATTATACCGCGAGAATCCGCGCGGCGGAGGTGTGCGAACCTCCGGAGATTCGCGAGCGTCCGATTATTAGCCTACGATTGACGTACCGGCACGATCCTTTTATCGCAAATACCATTATCCCCCTGTGAAATAGCTGCACGCGCGCGGAAGTTATTCTTAATAGCTTATAATCGAGTCACGTCGCACAATACGGGAGTATTCTAAGGATGTTTATTATATCTTTGAAGAGATCGGATAATGCATCGAGTTATTGTTGTCTCGGCAAAACCGTTCCAAGAAGTGTATTAAAGGAGGTTTCTTTTTCGTGTCAAGTCTATTTGCTCCGTTCGTCAGATTATCTATGTTAATTCATTTTCAAATGAATGGAAACGATGGCGTGGGAATGATAGCGCGTTTGCGTCATTTACTCATGATAATTCCCTATTTGAACACACATTTATATGTCCGCGATAGCAGCATAGTCATTTAGTTTTCACCATTTTTGTCATTTCTAGCGCAAGCTACTACGTTAAACCCTACATATCCGCGAGTATACATATACATATTGCTAATTAGCTTCGTTTCGCGTAAGAACCTAATTTTAAAGACTAGCTTTTATACTTGTTATTCTCTCTCAAACAATATACGCGATGCGGATGTTTTATCTTCAACTGCACGTACAAAAAAATTATTATGGAAAATAACGAAGAGAAATAGATAAATTATTGCAAACAGGTTTGATTAACGATATCAAGCGCGACAAATCGCGCGATGCCGGCATTTTAATTACACATCGATTTAATTAAGAAACTAATGCTAAAAATGAGTCCGGATATTGCATCATGCGACAGAAGAATCGTATAGTCCACGATAACGCTCGTAACTACTTTCCGCGACAAGATCTATATTTGATACACTATACTTGATACATTAATTAGTCGTCGGATATAAATATTCGTTTACGCAATCTAAATCTTTCCTTGCGCAAATCCGTCACGAATCTCGGATTGAAATTGCGGTCTTGGTCAAGAAGTGGCCTGATCGCGTTACTTTATTAAGACGTCACTCGAAAGATCTCCGGAAGATTCAATTTACTAGGCTCAGTGTGCCGCCACTCGTATCCTTTATACATCGTCGTTATTCCTGTATGCCTTCATCACGCTATGGCACAATCAAGGATCAAGTAAAACGCGCGTCATCTTCGGTGAAAAACAGACGGTGCCTCAAGAGAGATCAGTAGTTAATCGTCGTCGCGATCACATGAAAGGTGCGCTCATTACCGGATATACCCGGTGCATGTTATCTCGGCGACGTGATTCGGATCTGCCTATGTCGCGACATGCTTATATTCGGCAAACATGTTTGCATCGTGTGACGCGCCAGGCTCAAGAGAAATCCTTGTTTTCTTGAAAGGCATTGCCGAATTTTACATCCGCGAATTAACAGACAATTTCACACCGCAACCTATCAGCGTCTGTAAGGATTGCGACATCGTGATCCTTGAGCACTTTAGGAAGACGGTTATTACGTTCTTTTTTTTTAAGCAGTTTTTACCAAGAAATAAATACTGACAATGAGTATATATTTCTTCATTAAACGATTCTTTCCCGCATTGCGGAAAACGTTGCGTAGATTTTAGGATGGCGCAACGCCAAAATGTTTGATGTTTCTAGGAATCCCGATACGAGATCAATGCTCGTGACTATAATTGAATTATGCCTGGGATATTCCTTCTAAAATTATGCTAATCGAATCGGTCTTTATATACAATAGATTTCGAATTTTATTATTACATAAACTCCGTTTTATGTAATAATAAAATTCGAAATTGTAACAGCACAGTTTTATGTCGACTGTAAATATCGGAAGGTAGTAAATTTCCTCTTGACGGCAGTTCGAAAGAGTATGCAGAATTATAAAGAGCACGATATCGTTCACGGGCTTTATCTTACTGTGGACATTAACAAGTCGATACCCTTCATTGGTCGCTTCGCTTAAAAACCGTGACGTATCTGTAAAAAGCAGTTTTGCAATATATCGCCAACATGATTCCTGCCCAGTATCTACACCGAGTAACTGTACGAGTAAAAATATATTACAAATCGCGAGTAAAATATTTTTAGAATATCACGCTACATATACATACGTAACTTCAACGATATGCTCTTCATTTGCATTTAAATAAACATGAGGAAAATCGAGAAAGCACGAATAATTCTGAACCACGCTATTTGCAGCGATGTCGGTGTGTGAAACGAAGAGAAACGAGAAAGACGAACGCTGAATTCTTAGATAGAGAGATGCCCGGTAGGCGCGATCATCGATCGCGCAAGTGAAAAGTTTCCGTCGCAAATCAGCAGAGCTACGGGGCCCATTAGCATGTGCATGTATGCACGTGCTGACGCGGTAAAGGTCACGCTCATTGTGTCTGCGGAACACGTTAATTTAGAGTCCAACTTGCCACGCGCCTGATTCCGGGACGAGGTTCATTGCTAAGGTCATTTCCCTAAATGCTCGCGTCAAGCGTGCCCGCTAATGCAATATCGCGTACGTAATCGCGTCGTTTTAAAGCGACACAGATTCCTTAGTGCGTCAGAGGCACGATTATACTGTATAATCGCGTTGCACTTTACGAGGAAGAGCAAAATTCGAAAAGCGGCATTTAGATCTAACATTGTTCTCTCCAAATTCCTTCGAAATCGCGTTCACGATTGTTCTTTAATAATTAATTTTTCATAATTTATTTCCCGAATAATTCTCATTTCTTTTCTCGCTTCTTTCCACAACAAAATAACAATGACGTGAAAAAAACGGCACGGTCTAATTTTAGAAGCGAATTATTTTTTTACGCATGCTTCCGCGACACGTGGTTCGCGCCCACGTCGAAACAAAATAGGAATCACTTGGGCAAAATCCCAAATAACAGAAATACTACAAACAATGCTGTGAACATTTTAATTTGTAAATTATAAAAAACCACTGTGCTTATGGCCGGTTTTTCCAACTTCTTGATAAGTTAACTAATAGTTAAATCATACGTCTGTCTTTGTTTTATCTTCAAATTAGACAAGTTCAGGCGTGTGATTTAACTATTAGTTAGCTTAACAAGAATAAGTTGGAAATACCGATCCTTAGAAAAATAATGCATTTTTGATACGTTAATAATATCCCGTGAGAAAGATATATTTTGCAGAAGTTAGACGAGAGAAAATATTTCATAAAATTCTAATAATGTAAATTTTGGTATGAAAAATTCTAATAATGATATTAGGATATGAAATTCTGGTATGAAAAAAAATACAGAAAAACGGAGCAAAATGATATGACAACGCGATTTTGATTCGCTAGTTTGTCGAGGAAATTTACGAATGACTGATACGTATGTAATGCGACTATTTTTTACTGCCGCATGAACGACGTACCTCGTCGTTGTCGACGAATCATTTGAAGTCTCGTGACATTTCCTCGTCGTATCTGATACCTAAGACCAGTCAGATGTCGGAATTTATTCATTTAATGTCGTAGAGAAGTGATTTTCTGACAAATAGCCAGACAGACATTTCAATGGACATAAGCTTAAATAAAGCTTTTTTGAATTTTAAGATTTTATACGTTATGTAAGGAAAGATATATTTGTTAAGAAATTATAAAAAATATTTATACAAAAATATATTCTACTTCCGAAAAAATTTGCCCATTCCCAAAAAAGTTGAGCTATAATGATATTACTATATAAACGATCGTATTAAACTTCTATTTTGTATCTTTTCATGCGCGATTAACTTTTGGCAACCACATGGATTTTTGTTACAAAGTTTCATCTGTTCTGCTTCGAATAATTTGAAATCAAATCCAAGCAAATCATTCCAAAAATACGATGTGAGAATTATAAATAAAAATTTCATTTCGCAACCCGTAAATATTTTCAACTTTAGTTTTACATTTTAAACATTTATATTTTAAAAAGTTTATATTATTTTTAAATATCAACATTACTCGTGATATGAAACAACTGACTGAAAGTTCGAACTTTCCTTGTTTCTTTACGTAATGGACTGTAGTTTCATATGCATCTATACAAAATGCAATAATGCCTAATCCTAACTAATTGATCCTACATCATTTAATTCCATTGTAATTCTTCTGCAAATGATGGTTAGAGAGTCAAATGTACGATAATTGAGGTATGAAATTTTATGCAATTACACGTGTCTAACGTAATCTCTTACGTGTAAGTCAGTGGCGTAAAGCACTCGATTTTGAGTGTCTAACTCTAGGATCGTAGCGAGTGATAAGGTGGAATTTTCAAAATTTTCAAATGTTTCGAATTTTATCTCTCTCATTTTCGTCTGCATTAACGTTAATAAGGAATGTTATTAAGCGAACTAACGCGATATATTTATGAGGACAAGCAATGAATAAACTGCTAATCGATGTTGAACATTTCTGGCATCGTACGATAGAAAAGTACAACTTAACCGCAGTTTATCGCAGTTTCGAAGGACAACGGCAGCAGTATCGGTTCCTAGCGCAATTTAACCAATTATCTGTTAATAACGAGCGATTTCACCATCGAACGGTGACATGGTCGCGAAAAAGGAGATACAATATTCTTCGAGTTCTTGGGGGAAGGAGGGGGAGTCAAGGGAAGGCTGAATTTTGTTGGTTCGGCTGGTTCTCTGAAACACTTACCTTGAGCACGGGGGCTGTTTCGTCGTGCCCGTGATATCCGCGATAGCAGTGCTCGGAAGAACGACGAGGAACGTGAAGAGCGCAGCGTGCACCACAGGACGAAACATCAAAACGGAGCATGTCGGGACCATGGCCATTTTTTTTTCGACTACCGGTTTTCGGTGTCTCTCTCTTTCCCTCAGTTTCGTACTACTATACGATTTACCTTTCCTTTCTTTTCCTTTTGTTTCTTACGTCGTCGAGAATATTCGCGATTCGCTTTTACGTTACACAAACACGCGCGGAGAAGAAGTACGGGCGTATCACTCTTTTTCTTGAGGTTTTATCGGGAAAATAGCGCGAAATGAAAACGGGAAAAAGAAATCGACAACGCGTCTACGGAAAGCCAGATTTTAACGGCGTCTTTCTCTCCGACTTTCCCTCCTTGCTTTCTACCGAGAACCGAAAAGCTGTCTCCCCGATGTGTTACGATCGTATGCGCGTTTTCTTTTTCGTTTTTAATGTTTCTTTTTTTTCGTTTTTCCTTCTCTCTCCTCCTCTTTCACTCTTGATCTAGTGACTCTGCCTTCTTCGTTAAACGTTTCTCCCCCGTTTTGTTCCTCTGGTGTTCGGTTTTTCCGGTGTTCGATTAGGTATTTAATTTTTTTGCTTAGACCCGGCTCAATACGATAGTGTCTCTCGTGCTCTGCTCTTTTGAGCGAGTAATACGAGAGTGGTGATGACGCGCGCGGGTGATGATCCTGACGCGAATGATCCTTACTTTTTCGTAATCGATTTCGGATGTGGGCCCACGAACTTTCGCAGCCGACGGGGTGGTCTCAGCTCCAACAGCGAGGCCGCATCTCCCCTGCAACATGAAACGTAAAGGCAAATGTTAGACGTTGAAGTCACGCGAAAGGATTTTCGCTCTCGGTTAATATCGCAATCACACTTACGTCATTTACATTTTAATATTTTCATAAAAGATTTCTCGTCGTTATATATGATTGAACGTATGCACATCGATAGAACACAGAAAATAAGATCATCGCATTAATTTAATTCTAGTTATAAAATTTCATAGACACGTGAAGACAAATCGAAGTGATCGAAAATTGTCCCTTTTGATAAACGATACTCAGAAAATGGAGAATCCTTTTCAACGCACACACGGATTTGGTTCTTGCTATCCTTTTACGTCAAGGAAACATAGAGTCATCCGCTAATGATACGTACTATAATAACAGAACCGGTAAATCGATCGCCGTACCCTCATTAGCTAACTGCACTCGATGCATTATGCGGCGAGCTGTGATTTGTGAGTCACATTAAAATAATTGGATATGCCGATTAGGACGATAAATATGCACAAGGAACGACCCAAAGGATCTATCGCGATGAATTATTCGCGAATAATTCGATGAATTCATGTGAAATTACATGATGATTTGATAAAATAAAAAGAAGAATGTGAGTCTTTTATATTTTTACAGCTATCGTTTTAATGGCAGATTGCAAAGATTTCCTGTTTTTTTTCTTCAAATTTATTTAGTTTTTATTTTTTTAATTCTTTTGCAAGGTAGAGAAAAAATAATTATGACTAAATTGTGTACAATCATACCAATTTTGTAAAAATGCGCATTTTGTGCCAACTTAACAAATTTCGTTTCTTGAGGAAAGAATTCCGAATCTGGATTATGTAATTAATATACACAGATTATTAAAATTTAATAACACAACATATTTAACACATTTATGTTATAGAATTTACATATTAAGAATTATTTTCTGTTACACTTTATTCTGTAATATACACTATAATGTATTATTAAAATTTTAATAACTTAGTTTTCTCGAGTGCCTAAAAAATCCGTTTACAAGTTGTTCATTTAAAGTCTTAATTTTAATGAATAGTACACAATGAGAGATTTATGATAAGATAATGAAAGCTGGGGTAAGATTACGGAAAAATTATACAGCTGTAAAATTCCAACTGTGAGTTCCGAGGCGCGTTTTACTTTTTGCACGTCGTTGAAACGTGTGTCTGTATGAGCGACACGCTCGTTAAGTTTGTCAATACCGGACACCAAATTGACATCACTCGCGCTTATTTCCGTCCCTAAATGGCACCGGCTGCATTTAGCCACAGAGTAACCACGAGTGCGATACGTGTTACCTGCCTATAGTCGAGTGCACACATATTAAGGCGACAAATAAAGTTGGTATTAAATGAGTTATCAAATAATTAATTTTGCGGTAAATTGCCACAATATACGAACTTTTTTCTTTCTCCCGCGAAACTTTGCGATCAAACCTAATTGAAAAATTGAAAAAAAAAACAATGTGAGTGAGCGATTGAGGCCATTATCTTTTTATAAAATTTCTTGTAATTTATGCGACAAATCTATCGTAGAAACACGGCCGCGAATATCCTTCCGCGATATTTGCGTACTCAGCATGTGCTCTGGAAGGACAACTGGCATTTCTCCGAATACGAGGCGCAATGTGCAGCGCGTCGCCCGTGAGTGATTATTCAATACTGTGATTCGACCGGTACAGAATTACATATTAACAAGTGCGTTTTGTCACAGCATCCTCCCGATGGCGCGATAACGTAATCCGCCGTAATCATAGGAAAATTCTATGTAATCACAATCAAACGAGAGCACAGTGCAGATAAAGTAATTACTACAGTGCGTCCAATCCCCGCTCTTAATCTTATCTACTCGGAAATCTTGGGAGAACGATAAAAAGTACAGTGAATCAATAATTACGATTATTGCAATTAGAGTATCTCCTGCTTCGATGCGCGCGTAACTACTTACGGGATGCACGCGAGTCAACCTTCGCGCGTATCTTTCCAATCTCCCGGCGAGTCAGTCGCAGGCAGTCCGCCGCGCTAAAAGGTTTTCCTTCGGTCCGCTCCTGACCGTGCGCCAGCTCGTCGCGCGTAAAATTATCCCTCGAGAGCGTAACGGGATCAAGTGGCGGGATCTCGCGTTCCTGGTCTAATTGCGGTCTCACCGGTGGTGGATGACGGAAAGACCTCGAGTAAAACGGATGGGATGGAACCGGGAAGCAGGAGAAACAAGGCAGAGGGACAAGATGAAGAAGAGCGAAAGAGGAAGGGAGGGAAGGGAATACGTCGACAATGCACTTAGCCTCTCTCTCTTTCTCTCTCCTTCTCTCTCTCCTGCAGATGGGAACCTCTCTCTGCGGGCGCTCCGGCGATGCACACGGTGCAGCGTGCGTCGTGCGACTGATTCCCGCGTCCCATGCGGCCCGCCTTTTAAACGACGTTACGTCACTCCGCGCGCGAGTCGAGCCTCCGACGGCGCGACCGCTGATTCGTTAGGAGCGGCGTGGTGACCGCGACGATTGGCCGACGCGGGACACACACCCCGCGCCGGATTCAAATTTTCGACGCGTTCGTATGTCAAGAGTCGCGGCAAAAGAGAGAGAGAGAGAGAGAAATCCTTCTTGGACAGGCGGCTGCTGCTGATGCTGCATACGTTTCGGGGAACGAAAATGGATTCGATTACACGTGCAGTCGGGCGACAATGACCGGGGATTAAATCGCGGCTATGATAGCGTAGAAATTTTTCAGACGCATTTTCGGCGTCACAGGAGACGGATGATGTCTGGGACTTATCAGACAGACGCTTACGAAGTCAAACAAAAGCACGTAACATCGTTTAGATACTCAAGCGCGCAACATAGCTTAATACATAAATACATCTTAGAAAAATAAAAACACTTTTATTATAATTCTCAAATTATAAAACCCAAGCTATCGAACACTCAGAACTTGATCGGTTCAGCCGTTATTGACATCTGATAATTTAAGAGTCTCTCAGATCTTGCGTAAAGATATTTAGTTTCGCGCTATTTACACTTGGCAAATACTACCGTGTCTCTCGATATCATTTTTGACATAGGTCTCGCAATAAGTCTAAATTATTCATATTAAAATTACAGAACCTTTTGCAATCGTGTCCCGGTGACGTTCGTAGTTTAAGTTTAAGTTATTCTTGATATCCCGCGCGAGTAAGTAAAATTACATGAAGGATATTATTAGACCTTTCTTATGGATAAGAAAATGTCAGGATGCGAGAAAGAGACGCGTACATTAAACGTTAACCGAGGCTCTGACGTCTACACTCGTAATTTCTCCGAGGCTGTGGTAAATCCATGACGTCGATCGCTGGCGCAAATAGTGAAAGTGCTCGCAGGAACGTACACGAAATTGTTGAGAACTTGGCACAATTGACGGAAACGAATGTCGGAAGCGCGACGCTCAAACGCAATATATTTTAAGGAACCGTTCTACTTAGCCACGTGTCAAAGTTATTGCCGCAATCGAAAGGTCTTTCGCCTTTCCCTCGAGGAGCTCGCGCGTTCGCAAATTCGCCCGAGACGGAACAAAGTATAAATTTTACGTGGGGCCGTGACAAAACGATAATTTGCGTTTTATGCAAGTAAAAAGTAGGCCGTGCGCCACGGTTCATTGACAGCAAGCGAAAATATACTTCAAGGTTACATCAACCGAACTCCGAAGGAAGATTAATCGTGCCGATAGAACGTACAATGTAAAATAACGTCGAATTGTCGCGAGTACCAGCGGCGAGTCCACCAGCGATCGACAATCGTCGCCGTGTTTTTCCTCGCGCGACAATAAACGGCAAAAATCGTGACGGTCAAATAGAAAGAAATGCACACCAGCTGTTCTCGCCTATTATTGCGCAATCGATATTATATAATCCTTTTTATAGTACTTTGAATCACCACATGAGCTTTCCACTCACGTTCCTGACGGATGAATAGGCCGTCGGTTACATTATTCTAAACGCCGGCGAATACTTATCCACATATGCTTAACATTTGTTTAATTGTCCGCCGTTCAATACAAATTGCTCGGCAGACAAAGGGCCGAAATGAGCGTAACGAGTGTTACTCATCGGTAAAGTATCAATTGCGTCCTCGTTTAAGAAAATAGAACACACCGTGATTAGATAGAACGCACTTCACATATTTTCACGCGATCATCCGCCACAATATCTCGATACCTTATCTCGCGCGCAATCTCCTCGGCAGAAAATTGGCACGATCACCTCTCTCTCTCTGCCGAGAGATCATCATGCATCTTCGCGATGTCGAAACAATTTTGGACCGCATCGCTTTACGTAATCGCGCTCTTCCTTTTCCGAGCCCGCGAGACAGCCCCAAATACTCGGCTTACAAATTCGACATCGGGCATTCAAGTTTTCCTGTGATCACAATTAAAACAAGCTACAGATTCTTATGCGGTGCAACGACTTGGTCCCGGCAAGTTGGACAGCATGTAACATTACTTCTCGTTGCGTCATGCATTCGGGCCCGCGGAATAATATACAGTGGCTAAGTACGACGGTTATTTGTCTCCTTAATGTGACGCGATTAATCGCATGTAATTAAAACTTTACGCTTTTAGACATATACATACATCGCTAACGCGATTAAATCGCGGCTGTCATTTTTTTTTTCATTTCTGCGACTTTTGCCGCGGTTCGCTGCTTTCATAAGAATTCGTGATAAATATAATTTAATTTTCTTCTCAAGTGCGATCCTTGATTGGAATAACGAGAACACTAAATAATTAATCTATTCCCGTAACGTCCAAAAGGCCGCTTTATTATCTACAGTCACGTTTTACAGGTGCAATCATTTCTATGCACATTTGCAAGTCTTTGGAGGCAATTAACGCGTTATCGCGTGTCCTCCCCGTGACGGATGTGCGTTCGTCAGAGAGCGTTCCTTATTAACGGAGTTAATCCCCGTTTGTGTATATTGGTCAGCGAGCAGAATCTGCTTTCCGCGGAAAAACCGGCTTACCGGACACGCGATACTCTTAAACAATTAACCGACTTAACCTCGGCTTAACTATCCGTTCGGCGAAGCACGGAGGAGATTAATTGCCGTGGGTATGAACTTTCTTTTAATACTTTCCCTCGGTGTTTTGCCAGACCAGCCTCGCCGCGATCGGACACTGCGACGTTTCTTGCACGTAGCATTCCATTTTAATCGAATCGCGCGAGTGTAAAAATTGCAAAATCGATTCTTAGTACTGATTGACTTTCCTTTTACTTATCGTCGAAAATTAGTGTCATTTTTACGGGATAAATAAGAAGAAAACTGCACGGTCGTTGCTTTGAAAAAACGCGTCGCAAAACCTAATTAGCTGACGGTTGCATCGTATTCTTAAAACAGTTCAGAAAATGAGTATCGATAATAATTATCTACAACTAGAAATGTTTAAGCGATAACTGCACGTGTTGCGTCCATTTTTGCAATTTATTAAGAATTTAAAAATAATTTTCTCGATTATTAGCATTACAACGTGGAAGCAGATAAAGACTGATAATATTACGAGATGAAATGCTCGAGATGTAATCGAAATCATCATTTCGCGCGAGATAACAGATTGATAACGTTGGTCTTAATCTTATCATTAAGGAAACACATGGAAGTTCCATAAACGAGATCATTTGCGAGAATAGATTCGCATTGAAGATAATTTGCGCTAATGAAAAATATCGATCGCCTTATCGAGATCGACTTCCTATTTATGAATGCGTAAACTTAGGAGCCGTAATACAGTAAATTATTTCTCAACGTCTTGCGTGAATAATGTAGATGAATCAAGGATTTCGAGAGCAATCGAGCGGATCTATTTAAATACAACATAAAAAAATATTAGTTAAAATCAACAACTATAACTTCGATTGTCAATTCAATTAACTTCGAGTGTCAATTCAACTATTCGTTCAGTAATTTCAAATTACTGTTCATTTACAAGGCTTGTTAAATTCTGATTGTTGAAATCTTTTTCCGTTCCGTTTGAAGACGACTCGCGCGATTGGAGGCGCAAGATTCGAACACGGAGGCAGCCAAAGGTGGCACGAGAGATTGCGTTACGGCGCCTTCGCACTTACAATTAATCGCGACACGCCGCGGTCGAGTGGACATCGTTTTAGCGACAATCATTCTATTGGCTATTTTTAGCCGGAAATAGGTCGGTGCGCGGAGGGTTGGATGGCAATAAGAGGCCATGCTGAATAGTTTCTGCCGGCGGGTGTCGTTGCCGAGAGCGGCCACGAGGCTCGAATCACCGCTGCTCGAATCAATTATCTTCATGGGTGTCTTTTCACCGTCACATCTCTCGCGATTAGAATCTCTAGCCCGCGCCTCGCGCTAATGACATATTTTCTCGTCTTGAAAAAAAAAAAGAAAAATATGAAGGAAACGTCGCGTGAAATTGCCCGTAGTGATGAGTTGATGGGACACACTGCAGTTTCCGAATCGCATCAATCTGTCGCCGTAATTATCGCAAACGATGTTTTTTCAGTGATTCACCGAGAAACGGAATATGAAATATCTCTGCTGAATATTACGCCGTTAATCTAGATATCGCGATAAGTTTTCGGTATCAATTGCTTTCAGATAAGCTTATCGCTCGGCGAAAAATTTAGACATACATAATTACGTATTAATTATACGACCGATATGATATCTCGAAGAGGATCTGCGCGATATAAATTTGCCCATATTTAAATTCGCCCATTAAATTCGCCCATTAACATGGATTGATTAACGACGCAAGACAACGATCTCGGTTGATGGATATACGATGAATATATTTGAATATGATGAGCTACAATTGCTGATGTTTACGCATGTGACGACAGTCGTGCATCCCGTACTTATCTCTTTCCGGGAAACCGTCCCATCTTTTTTTCTCGTCGAGATTTGCTCGTCTACCAACCTCTGATAAAGTATCATTGATAAATTTCTATTATCTACAATTTTATTATCTACTTTCTTTACGCACAAATTTTATATGTCAAAAATTATATTATAAAAATGTATGATCTAAAATAATATGCATTACAATAGCATTAAATGCATTAAAAGAGATATTAAAAATGTTTGGTATAAGTCTTTTGTAAGTTGTTGAATCAGAGGAGACCAGTGAATAAAAAGTTCATTCATCATGTTTTTGTCCCTTGATAACGAGCCTCTACAGTTCTATTTATAAGTCCCCATAGTTCTATTTATAGTCATATTTTATCTGTGGTATCAATATAACCTCACATGTTTTAAACATATTTCAATTTATTTTAATATCACTTATTTTATGTTTTTTAAAAAAGAATTAAATAAGATATAGTGATTTCTTTCTTTTCCCTCAAATATGTGTTATGTAGAAATATATCTTTAAAAATGTATAATATAATATTTGATTGAGCAAAAACCAAATAAAAATTTGTAAACTAGTGTTATCAATATAATAATCAATAAATAATATTTTATGCATTATAATTATAACTATTATCAAATATATAAATATAACATAATTAGATATAATTAAAATGATTAATTTGTTAAGTATATTAACATGTCATTTCACATCTTTAATTCTTGAAATTAATATCCAAGTCCAAATCGAGCACATTTTGCAACAAATAGACAAAGGATCGCAGGTGTGCGATACAATAATTTAAGCTTGTGTCACCATGTGCAAAGATAAATAACATCTATCACACTCATCAATCAACACATATCCACATATTTAGGCTTACGTAAAATTCCTGTATTTGTTTTCATATCCAAAAGATGTTTTGAGCGAAATTACATGATAAAGCGAACTACACTTTTCAGACAGATTTCGATCTTTCCAAGAGCAATCATCATAGCCCGATTATTGGAAGAGCAATTAAAATATCATTAAACACGTGTTTGACCCGCATTCATTTTGCTTAAGTTTAATTTAAGATTACATGAAAGATTAATTTTCGTAGAAAAAAGTATTTTTGGCAATATGGCTTATTAATAAGTTAACGTTAAATTCAAGCATACTTTTTTCAGTCAAACGTGATTTACAAAAATTTGTATGATTTGGGCTGAGTCACGCTTGACTTAGTTGGAACGAAGTTGCCACCTTAATTCGCGGTGAAAAAGGTCGATATGATCAGTGATGGCAAATAATTATTAATAGCAACAGGCGGTGACTGTATAAGGCGTTATGGAATTAATTACCACGCGCGGCGTAACGACTGTCGTTAGGCAATTCAGGAATTTGTCATCGTCGTTGTCATCATCGTTGTTTAACACGATAGCGCGCCTATTTGCGCGTAAATGCGGGTCGCGCGTTTAAAACATGCACGTGCACCTCGCCGGAGATCGCGTGTTTCTATACGATGCCGATTTCACGCTTTCTCGGACAATCGGAAACTAATCGGAAAATCGATCAATGAAACAATAAACGCTGTTCACTGCACGCGTCAGTATTTAAGCCTTTCTGATTTAGCGTGGATTCTCTCGAATTCGCATCCGTCGTTATGAAAATGTGTCGACAAATATTTAATTGTTAAGAAAATTAAAGAAATATGATTGGTTAATCGAGATTTGTGAAGTTGGCATCTCGAAATGCGAATTTATACAAAATTGAAATGATTTGATTGTCCATCATTTAGTTCTCAAAATAAAATTTGTTCAACTTTTGTTTATTTTAATTTTTTTTTTTTTTTCAAAACTTAATCATCGTTTG
Source organism: Tetramorium parvispinum (assembly GCA_011638315.1). NCBI lineage: Eukaryota > Metazoa > Arthropoda > Insecta > Hymenoptera > Formicidae > Tetramorium > Tetramorium parvispinum. The sequence goes on from VBVR01002411.1 coordinate 19,910, forward strand.
GAGATGACACTTTTTCTTTCTTTTCTCACGTGAATATGGGACGAGTCACGATCGGGGAAGATGTCATCACTAACAGGTAAGCGTACTCGTCATCAACTCTAGCCTACGTGCATTCCCCAGTGCTCATCGGCGACGCAACGAGCGTCAATTAGCGATCGTTAATATACCTAAATCACGCAGAAACGATGTATAATACAGACGCTATTCAAAGGAAAACGACGGGAGTTACGAACACATCCGTCTTTGAGGAAGAATCCGAAGGATCCTTCGCAACTTTGTTGCGAGTTAATCGGCTAAGAACGCTAAGAGAATTCATTTTGCATGTCGTCCAATACGAATTTCAAAGGAAAATACGAAGGGGAAGGAAAGAGAGTAATTGCAATTACACGATGTAGGATTTCCAATCGCAATTATTTTGACGTAAAAAAGCGCACGAAAAAGAGAAAAAGATGACTGTCTCGCGACATTGAGACTAGAACAAATGGTTAATTTAATTTAATTCCTTATAGATTCTCTTATATTCTTGTAAATCATCGCGTGATCGCCGGCAATGATTGGAAGAGATCGCAGCTTAGTGCTCAATTGATTTTATCGATAAAACTGGATTTTCTTCTCTTACGGCGAATGTTGTACGTCACTGTCAGTCCTGTTATATAATACGCGATTGTATTTCCTCTAACATAAGCCGTGGAGGCAGAGCCAGATTGACATAATTCCGAATGATGATATTGCATTCCGCGATGTTGAGAAATAATGAACGTGTAAATCACATTCCGCCGAGACGGATGAAAACTTACGAGCGATTTGAAAGATTAAATTAAAGATACAATTCCTTCTGCTAATGCAGTTATGAAGAAAATTATCGCGACGTAATTAATGAAAGATCTTGTCAAATATATATTGAATCACATAAAATGTATAGAGATAGTTAAGAAATTTTTTAAATAAAATTTAAGTCGTGTCAATTGTTTGTCTTTTTAATTTCTATATATTTTTTCGCATCTCTCTATAAAGCGGAAAGTATTTGCAAATTTTCATTTTTCTTTACTTACCCTAAGACAAATTGTTTTTATTCGTATTCATAAATTACATTTTATCTTGCTCTCGTTTTTTTTTCTGAAATGTTCATAGAACTACGTTCAAATATGTATGTATGTGCAATGAAAGCTCGAGTCCGTGGGTTCGCTAGACCCAAATGACCGTATGAATCGGTCATCCCTGCGGGATGCAAGTTTTCGTTCCTCAGGAGAAGCGGTACTGCCATCTTCTGATAAGAGCTCGCGACAAAAGAATTTGCACATCGACGGATAAGAAACTACCGCTAAAGATGCTGTCGATAAAGTAGACGGCACTTTGTCAGTCGGTACCAAAAAAAAAGATATAAATGCACAAATTGAAGGCTTCCATGCAAGAGACGTAATTTTTAAAAATTTCCATTTTGAGAAAAACCGATATCATGGCAATGCAGAGAGAGAATGAGAAAATGTATACCTTTTTAATTTAACTCGTCAAAATAAAAAAAAATCATTCCTAAATTTTCATTAGTTTTGTTAATCATTCATAATTACTTATTCATTAATCTTATCATTAATAATTGTCAATCAGACGAATAATTAATAATTCGAGTAACATAGGAATACGTTCGTTTCCAATGATTAGATCCCAATTTCGATTCGTAAATAGAGTAAACGCCAAAGAATATTTCATCGCGTGAAAATACTGAGAATATATGCTTCTCCGCGTTCTTGACGCAGATTCGCGAACGGCCGTGTCATCCGAAAGTGAACGGTCGATTGTCACGTGTAGGCCATCCGCCTGTCGCAGCCCTGACGAAAATATACCGTTGCTCCGTTAAACTCCCGCCCGCGAATTTCTAACGGATGTGTATGTTGCTGCAGTTGCTACGTTTCACGTAAAACACATTTCAACGCGCCTAATGCAATTTCGTGCAATAGCGCTGACAGCGCGAACAAAGCAACCGGAGTAATATCATTATCTTATCGTTCCGGAGCTTGTTTTGTGTGTTAAAAAAACGCGAGATACGTTTAGTAAAATATGCAACATTGCATACCTCGTCAGATACAAGAACGCTTCGCGCTAAATGCGCTAGATAAATTGCGTTACGCGCAGTCACATACGTTACCCATACACGAGAACTTGTTTGCACTGAAAAGTTTTTCTGCTAATTTAAATATTTTAAAGAATGATCTCGAAGTCGCAATCTTTGCGATTTCCATAGCACAAAGAAACCAATACGATTCCCTGTTGGCTATTGTTTAAGATTACAAAGGGGGACTTTCTGGCATCCGCGAAACATCTGCGAGCGGCGAGCGAAACGATACTTGCGAGATTTGCGCGGCATGGAAAATTTTAACGCCATCCGCAAGCACGATGAGCCAATCCCGACCGATTTGCAAGGGAGAGACAAAATAATAAAGAACGCAATAGAGAGAACACGCGGATCTGCAATTATTTCATTGTGTCGCGTGACGTCAACGAGCGTGCTCGCCAATCGTGTGTGAGACGCGAGCGAACCCCAATGCGAAATCGGCGAGTGAACGGTATCAGCGCAAGCTCAATTAAAATTGATTTCGCGATCGTGGGCGATAGAGGAGACCGACCCTTCACCTCCGGCAATAACGTCTAATTGCGAACGTCAGACGTCGCACGATAAAAGTTCTGACCGAATTACTTAGCGATTTAACCCTTAGATCTAGACCATAAGACGTAGTATCTCAAAATCAATGTCATCTCTCTTGCGTTCGATACCATTAAACATATATATATATATATATATATATATATATATATATTTTTT
>VBVR01002412.1:0-12195 GCA_011638315.1 Tetramorium parvispinum
CTTTTAATTTGAAAGTAAAACATAGGAAAATCTGGTTGGCCAAGAGAAATAAATCCTCTTCCCGCAAATGCACGAAAGAAGATGCAGGAAAAACTAGCGTACAAAAATATTTTTCGTTCGACGTTATACAATTTTCGCGCGGATTTATTTCTCATTTGGCGGGGCTTTCGCGCACGGAGAAAGAATCGCTTTACCTCGCTTTCATTTCGACGCTGCAGTTGTCAAAATTGCATAATAAATGACACTGATCGTACAAAAATCCGTGAATTTCTTTTCACGCGAAACTGCCTCTGTGCTCCAAAGCGTATTGACCGACCGGTTGGGCGTCAATGGATGCCGGATGGAAAATACAATTTTAATGAAATCGCGCATCGAATTATCTGCAGCCCTGTTTCTGTCATACAGATTTCATTTCTCCGCCACTCGTTCTGACATGTACATTGTTTTATCATAATCTTCTTAGCGCTACTGTCACAAAAGGCTGTTAAATCCGCTTACACGCAAACACGATCGGGATCGGACGACTATTCGTCGCGTTACTGAATGAGCAACGGGGGCTCGCGATAGAACGCAACGAAAAACTCATTAACTCGTTCGCTAACAATATTATGAAGCATCACGTTTATCCGTATTGTACGATATTGATTATAACTGTACCGTTGAAATTTTATTTGTTATCACATGATTACCGATTCTCCCGTTATCCCACAATATTACGCGATATACTTTTTACATTTGTTTCATAACAGCTGCTTTTGCTTTGTACAAGTTACAAAATATGAAATTGATTTCGTTAATATTAATATATGAGATGTATGTATCGATTCGATGGAATCGTCAACTACAGATGGTTCCGCAAATATCATACATATGCTATAAATAAGCATTATATGTATATATATATATAAATTTTTCTTAATTAAAATGCGCATAGGAAATATCCGGCGTATATGAAATCGACGTACGGTAATACGTATATGTATTCGATTATTCGCTGTATACATGCAGCTGCCACTCAGGAAATTAACTGTCAAGATAGCTTCGAAGCTATGCATTCTTTGGCTCAGCGGTTGTCGAGCCACGAGCGCACTGAATGAGAAGAAATACAGCAAGTCATTATATAACGAATTGGTAGTACAACGAGAACGCGAAGGTGCGACGATAAATTTGAGTTTAAATAACTCCTTAAAGACATGTTCTGTTTGCCACTGTATGATCCAGGAAATGAAGAGCGAATGTCAAAATAAATAATCCTATCGCACTCATTTTGAAAGGAAAAATCTCTGATAATAACTTCTCGTCAAGCTCCATTAATTAATTTTTCCCTTCGCTGCTTTTGGGACTTTCAGCAATAAATAATTTTTTGAATAGCACAAAAAATCAATGAATCATTTATCACCAGTGTATTGTTACAAAGGAGCGAGCAGGCTTAACTTGTTTCCCAGAACGTATACCTGCTGTGTGAAGACCTTCGGCAGTGCCAGGTGTGTTTGAAACTACCTGTTTATATTTAGAAGAGATTTTCTTCCAAGGTAGAAATAACTCAGATACTAGCACTGCATTATCGCCATATTATCGTCAAATAATTGCCAGTAAATTTTCTCATTTCCGTTTTCACACTTAATCTTTTGCAGTTTTAAACCGCGCATAAAATTTACTCGATAAAATCTGTGATCACTTTGCACTCAAAGTAATTAGAAATTTTCAAAGTAAATTTTCATTTCTTAGCTTCTCACCCATAAAAGAAAATTATATGGTGGAACTCGAACAATAATGCCGTCGGCGTTTTGTTTCGCTGCAATCTACTTTCATTCGCGGCGTGCGAAGCGATTATTAAAATTCAAATTAATCTGTTGCACCTGCTGCTGCACTTCATTTATTTGGACGATTACGAAATCTCGAGGAATCTTTATGTCATCGAAAGAGGTAATATTATATGTACAGGTCAATGACTCCAAACTATTCGAGGCCCATAAAAATCGTATGCACATGCGCAATCGTGATTGCGATCGCGAGTGTCTCTGAAGCGGAAAACCAAACGACGACGGCGGTCGCATAACCGATAAGATAGTAAAATCGACGGTATCGATCGCTCGCGAGACTCGTTTCTGCCGATTGGGTCGCAAGGTTCTCGGCATCCACTCGCAGGATGTCGAATGATCCGGAAAATCTTAAGACCGGGTCAGGTCAGATTGAATACATCGCGTCGTGATATCAGACTGAATTTTTCACAACGCGTCAAGCCCGCAACATACATATCGAGAGAGAAGCTTTTAGATATATGTATATATTATATAAAGAAAAATATACATATATATGTATTTATATATTTTTTTCTTTCTGCAGGTGTGTACATATATGTTCTTCGTCTTTTTCATGCTCTGGTTACGACGTGAATGGTGGCGGGTCTACGTCGGGTTACAGCGGATTCGCATGGACACTTACGAGAAGGTGAGTGACATTTCGGGGTGTGTTTACGAACAAGCTCGTGCAAGCTATAACGCGATTCCCTGCTTTTTCTCAAACGGAACCCGGTTAGATTTGCACCGTAATCGAGTAAGCGCCGTCTGCCTCTTCGGTAGAATTATTCAGCGAAGCAGGAGAGTGCGCGCACACAACTATATGAATCCGAGCCGAATGAGTGCCACGGATGAGCGGTGCAAGACGAATGAGAAGCAGAAAGAAAGAGAGGCAGCGGTCTTGCTTATACACAGTGGCGCTCATCGGACGGAGAAAACTATGATCAACGGACAGTGTGGTGCGTCTGAATTTGTGATACACGACAGGTTTGATATGCATATATCAGATAAAATCGATAATATTTAGCTATTGATGACAAATAAAAGGGAATGATATATGAATGAATATTGATACTATTAGAAATCAATAACTCGAAAGCATGGGACAATGATCGTTTTTTTCGGAGCCAATAATTTATATTGCAAGCTATGATGCGGCAAAGTTAGAATAACGGTCGCGCTAAACTTTCTACTTCGCAGTTTTTCCAATTTTCGCGACGAGCAAAGTTCTAGCGGGTTATCACAAGCAGCCGATTATTATCGTAAATTTATCGTCCGATCGTAGACACGCTTCTACGCGTTAATGCGTGCATACGCGACGGAATGTTTTGCGCATACATCGCACTGTTTTACGACCGCACGCGCGACGGCGCATTGAGATTGAGATACGACTGGTCACATAAATACGCGCCGAATCGCATACGAGTTGTAGTCCGACGCGTTCTCGAGCGTAAAAAGAAAAAAATTAAGAAAAACGAAGCCGCGCGTTTAGCTCCGCGTGGCGAGTGAACACCGCTATCCTTCGTTTCGCCTCGCTTTCCTTCGTAAAATTAGCCGTGCTTTCGAGGATCATCGTCTTTCGACCACAGGATATAGACGAGGAGACACCGGCAGCTGCTCCTGCGCGTCAAATGCGAGGCGTAGCTTGTTGCCCTTCTACTTCGGGCAACCTTTTACCAGCATATTTATTGTCGTTCTCAAATTCACGATCCGTTACAGGCGCGAATGTGCCTCATAAAGGCCTTCTTCCTTTCTCCCTACTTTCTATCGCTTTGCTTTTGAAAATGAAATCTGCTGACGACGACGGGCACTTGAAAGACAGACCATTCCAAAAGTGATATTTTTCTAAGCAAGTTATTCGTTTTTTTTTATTTCTCTGAGATAAATTTGATTTATAAATGTTTAGATATTCAAACTTTTTTTTAATGTATCTCCTAATACAGGAATATTTAAGATACTTAATGTATATGCATTAAAGAATAACAGACGGAATGTTAGAAATGAGAAAGCTTTCCGAACGGTCACGTGATAAATTCTTCGATTTCAGTCACGAGAGAACCGTTGAAAAGTTATCTCCGAATTCAAATGGGCTAATTTTTCATTTCTAAAAAGCTAAAACGCCTCAATCGGACATTAACACCACGCATTCGGAGTACATTACTCACAATCAGTACTTATCGACGACGCTTAAACGTATCTGCCTATCCGGCATTTCCAGGACGGACAATGGCTAATCGTTGGAGCCACCTGTCCCCTGTCGTAATCTCACAGGGTATAATTAACGGAGTTAACATGCGGACTCAAATGGAGTGACTCAAAGACACAGAAACTACGTCTGTTCGACGTCTAAATGGCGTGTTGTATGTCGACGATGATGTAACAAAGTTATCTTGCTACGTCTTATACTCGAACATCATTATTATAATTAAGGAGCAATAAGACGCTATGGGGCGCGTTTGACAGATGAGCAACTACGATAAAGACCACAAATTCTTAATTTATCCAACGTTTCTACCAACTTGAGATTTGAGAATTTGCCGAAGTATCATATTACGAGAGGCTATTTATTTTACGTTTTATCGTGATTGTAAACCCAAATAATGTATAATATTCAAAACGATATTTATTCTTAGATATACCTTGAAAATTCGAGCCTTTGCTAATGTCGGCTATACATTTACCTTGATAAGTATCCTTGAATGCATATAAAGATCATACTCCGCCGTAATCTAAAATTTATGGAGATGCTTTTTTTTGCGTGCAATCCTTCGCTGCATCGATCGGGGCACAGCTTTTAACAAAACGCCAGATGTTGCATAGTTACTGAGCTATACGGAAACGATCACGGCTATACGAAACTGTCTACTACCGGTTAGAAAAAGCGGGAACGTTAGCTCAATAATGCATAAAGGCAATGTAACGTCAACGACGTATGCCGCGTTTGCGAGAACATGAAGATAGATAAACGTAACCAACGAGATAGTTGAGTCTCTCCGTGCACGTGCTCTGTATACCACCGGCTTTATCATTTTTTCATACAGCCGGCGATAGTCAGACGGATTTCTAAAGCGGAAGATTAGAACGATTCCCCCTGTTGGAGAGCGTGCAATCATTTTTTCACTGGCGAGCATCGCGCATTCTTATTCTCCGCGAATCTACGCGAAGGCCACGAAGTTCAGAAACCGAAGGCGCGCGCTCAGTCGCTCGGCAGAAGTTGGAAAACTGTCACGTAAACTTTTATACTCCGGACCGCTTATTTCGCGTTACGATGGTTACCATGCATCTACTGCATCGCAAAAGCCACGTAGAGGACAACGATATCGCTCAACTGTATGAAATCGCGAGTTCAATGAGAAATTACGACGTTCACCAATCAGCATTTTCGCGTCGAGATCAATTTGCATAGGGGAATAGAATGTCGCTTCCTTCCTCAAAGTCGTTTCTCGCAATTTTCATTTTTATGCGTGCGTCATTACACGGCCACGAGGTGATCTAGCTTAAAATAAATGTGAGTACTTAATATTCGACTCTATTTTTTTTTTACATATTTATCCAATCCGCCGATTTCTCAATAAATTCCATCCAATATTTTACCTCTCAAGGACGAAATGTAGAAAGAACTGGTTTCTCACCGTGCATCAAACTCGTTTCTTCGTAACAGAATACGGGGGACTTGGTATGAAAAATCGACGACGCGATTCAAACGTCACGGCGAAATTCACGGTATAATTAATGTTGGTGAAAAATCGAACATGGCAATGCATCTACGGTGTGTCTGAATCAATTATTTCGCAAAACTGCAGTTCACACCGATGCTCTCTCTCTTTATTACGTTTCTCCGTTTCATTATTATTGTCGAGAATCGTCAACGATGACCGTCAAATAAAAGTAAGAAAAAAAAATATATCACGAAAGCCTCCAATTATAGATTCGCTTTTTTTTCCTTCAGCACATTAAAGACGCGTCTCACTGACACAACCGCGGCGGAAAAACACTCATTACGCGTCCGAAGGAAACTGGTGCGCGATCGTTCGGTAAAGGCGGGGCGGGAGTGGGCGACTTCCCGCGTCTTTATTCTCGCTTCGATGCACAATTGAAGAATTCCTTTGAGCTCCCTCCTTCCACGAATCACCGAGCCACGATGTACACGCGGCGCAACGAGAGAGACGACCGGGCGTCGTCAACGACGTCGGTTTGTTGACACTGCACGTAGACACGGGCGTGTTCCCTCCTGATACTCACACACGCGCGTACAAACACCGGCGCCAGTAAAATAAACATCCGAGGTGTCTACGCCGAACGGGGAGTATCGAAATATCGCAGCCGCGCCGCGCGCCACGCGTTTCCGCGAAAGAGTTCGGACGTTTTCGAAGTTGGACAATGGATTATCCACACCGCTCTGCTCTTAATTCTCCCGTTAGTCGCAGCTCCAATAATGTACGTCCGGACTACAATTTATCGCCATTGTTACATATGACCTATTTCAAATTAAGACCGATAGAAATCCATCCTAATATTTGTCAATTCATTCTTCACTGTTTTTTTTATGTACTGAAAAAGTTCCACTGAAAAAAATTCTAGTAAAAAACGGACGAATCAGAATGATCTTTTCGGATTGATCAAATATTCTGGTTATTGTAAGTTATAAAGTATTGAGTTCTATTATAATAACCAGAATTTCTATTATAATAAACCAGAATATTTGATCACGTCTACAAGATTTTCTGATTCGTTTTTAACTAGAATTTTTTTTCAGTGTAGTGCCTATTAAGTTTTATTAGCCAAATGCTAATGAAAGAAAACTTTTTTCAAAACGCAGAGAAAAATAACAGGAAAATAGCCAACTGCGAGATACATTGTGATCATTCATGAATAAAAAATATTATGACTAACGGATGGTTAGAGCTAAATCAAAATCAGATAAAATTATGTTTTACTTGAATTATTTATCGAAGCACGTCTACGCGTAAACATATACGTTATGCGTAAACAATGCGTAAACATGCATAATCTGCGTGAAAGAGTTACGATGCTCTCATTTTTTTTCCGGGTATAAAGCCTTTGTACTAGGAAGAGAGAAGCGAGAGAAGAGAAAGAGAATAAACTGAACTTGCAATTGTATTTTTTCCATTAGGTTTGCCGGATATCAAATGAATGTAATGTCAAAACAAATTCAGTTACGCTGAAATCAACATGACGTGCTGCATCACATACATGACACGCGGGAGTTTTTATAATAACGATATCTTCATTTTAACAAACCGCGTATTGGCTTTTTACTCGCATAACAGCGAAACACGGTAGAGAAACGTATCGGTATAATTACTGTTGCAGTAACTTTTACGAATAATAATTTAAACGCAGCGCATCGTGTTTTATATTATGTTTGCCCAGTTCGACGTAAAAAGCGGCGAAGTTAAATAAATTGCGCTGAACGATGTAAATCAATTTACGTGCACAGCGCCATGTATTAAAATAGACCGCGAAAAAAAAAATATATATAGCTATATTTGCGCGGACATTTTTTTATCAGCGCGCGCTAACTGAATTTAGACAGAAACGAACGACATTTCGGGGGTTCATCCACTCTCCCGCACGAAAAAGTGGCGAGAATCGAACAGATGAGAGACACAGGGTCAAACGAAACGCTGTCCATTAAAAAATCATGCTCATTCATTTTGCTCGGCGAATAATAACGGCCGAATAAAGGCAGTGCGTCATATTGCCAGAACGATATCGTCCCATAACGAATCGTTATCACATCTAATCGAAGCAGTCGAAGCGGCTGGCTGATTCATAGAGAGAGGTATCGTAAAAAAACACACGAGGAAGAGGTTTCATCGCGCGAGTGAAATACTTTGGCAAAAAGTGCGACGCACAGTTTGCACCCTTTTTTTCCGCTTCCGCTCGGTAAAAGCGCTCCAACTCTTTGCAAGCGCAATAAAAAAAATCGCTCGCCCACCACGGGTGACGAGTTTGCTCCGAAAGTTGCACGGATGAGACAGCTCGTTTAAATTATTCCACCGCGTGACCTATAAACTAAATAGTTTCGATTGCAAAAAAGGCGCTCAGGTAGGAAACGAAGCTCCTAAGTTTTTCTCCGACGCGCGAAAGATCGCGCGGGGCAGATCGAAGAGATTCGGTCGTTATTCGAGGACGCCATGTTGGCCGACGGGCGAGATCGAATTGTCAGATTGCGTTCGTGACAACGACAACGACGTGAATCGTCGCCGGGAACGCTCGTGTTGCCGGCGATTCGCAATTTAAGACGGCCTCCTTCGCGCCGCCGAGCGCGGCGCGTCCTTTGTCTCGCGATGGAAAATGATCGGGAAGAGAGACACTGACCTTGTTGCGCTGCCGATGCCCGCGTCGCCGGCCGCGTCCGCGTCTCTCCCGCAGCAGGAAGCCAGCGGCGCCGAGTCCTCCTTGCCCCTCGGCTTCGTGTTTCGTATCGTGCTTCAGGTAATCCAAATTCCGCGTAGGCACACCACACCGTCCCGTCGCGTCGCGTGCCGTCCACCGAGTCTCACTCGAAAGACAGAGTCTCACATTCCGCGCACCGTACGCCTTGGAGAAACCGTGTCACTGCACTTTGAAGTTAGCCGCGCGACGAGCGCGGGACGCGAAGCGATCTTTCCGGAGCGACGCCACCCCAGCGAATCCTTCTTCTCTCTCTCTCTCTCTCTCTCTCTTTCGCCCGGCCAACGGACGGCGAATATACATGTACAATTCACACTCGTGTGCGTCGCCGTGCAACTCCGCGATACGCGCGACAATGATCACCTCGGCGACAGAGCTCGGCCTCCACGTGGAAGCGAGCTGACCGTCGCGTACATACGTCCGTCACGTCGGAACGGCAAACCGAGACTAGCGCGCCGCTGCGGACGTCGAGAAAGGCGAGCCTACTAGACTCGCGCTGTCTCCCTCCTTCCCCCACCCCTCGCTCTCACTCGCTCGCTCTGCTTCCCCGCTGGCTCCGCTCTGCTCCGCTCTCGCGCCGAACGACTCGCGCGATCCCGCTTCTCTCTCGCTCGCACTTTAACCTCTTTCCCCTCGATCGCCGCCGCGATCGTGCTCCGTTCCCCTCTACGGTCCGTCATCCTCTCCCCGTGCCTCACCTGCCGACCGCCCGATGCGCTCTTCCACGGCCGGCGACGATCCCTTCTCTCCACGGACGATCTCTTATGCCGGTCGGGCCAACCCGATCCCTTTTCCAACCGTAGTCCGGCCGGCGCGGCGCGAACACGTTACCGCGTGCACCGTGCCCCCGTCGGCGTCCCCCCTTGCGCTCGATCCCTCTCGAAACGAAACTCCCCACACTGTTGTTGTGCTTCGTTGCGCTCGCACACGCAAGTTTGACCGTCGCGCGCTTCTTCTTTCATTTCCCCTCTCTTTCTCTCTCTCTCTCTCTCTCTCTCTCTCTCTCTTCCTCTTTTTCTTTCTCTTTACGCACATGCCAGCCGACTCCACGTTACGATGCGTTTTGCCGTCCGCAATCAACGGTTGGTGCTCGCGACCAAACAGCGCGGTCGCAAAAAAAAGGGGGTCAGCCGCTCGCGAGTGGGATTTAAAACCGGGAGCGTTTGCGTTTTGCCGGGGACTAGTGCTCGAAATTGCGCGAAAATGCGTCCTGCCGTATCGGGCGGCGTAACTCCGAAAGAGCCGGTCGCCGCGATAATAGGGAAGCGCCGATAAACTCGCCGAGTGGATACTCGGCCGTTAATCCGTGTCGATGCGGCGATGAAGAGAGAGCGTTTTTGTCAGCCGATATTCAACGCGACGTGGATGGAAGCGGTTTTAATGGAGAGCTCGCGTACAAATTGTTGCGCACTTTATAAATATATCGGGGATTCGTGCACCGAGACTGAACAATGTCACAGAAAGCCACATCGATAAGAGGAATAAATCTGCACTGTCGAACGAAGGAAAAGTTCCAAGAGATTTGTCGCATCTTGTTTTATACATGTATATACATATAAATATATGTCCGCGCTATAGTTCACTGAATACACTCTACCGCGTGCGACTGGTAATAATGTGGAATAACAGAATAATGGGTTGCACGTTTCATATTTTCAAATGACACAAGAACGGGGCAAATATTATCTAGCTCTGCCGTCATCTTTGAACAGGTCATTATATGCAGATTACGCGAGGACTAAAATCATCGTGATAATATTGCCGATGCATTTAGCAAACGCCATTGCTTCATAAAGCGATAAATAATTGCTCGGTGAGAGGAGGCATTGTACTGTTTTTCGGTAATCAGGCGTGAATAACAATGGTTAATCGTGCATGAACCGCATACGAAAGTATACGCTTTGTTCTGTTTTTAATGCACCGAGGTCCGTATCGATCGGGGCGCAATATATTAGAAGCACTGCAAATATTTTTAAAACTTTCTCTCTCTCTCTCTATCCCTCGTGAGAGTAGTTATCGCGATATTTAAGGGTTCATCATTTTAAATCTACATCTATCGTAATCGTAAGATCGTAAGCAAATCGACCAATTACAGTTAAATTTTCTTATTAAAGTTTAATTGGTTGATTTGCGTAGATGAAGATATACTTTATCGCGTCAAAATTTACAGTTGATATTTCTAACGTTCATTGCACTGGCGTGTGATGTAGATACGATATTCTATTAATACTCAAAATTAATTTCCTCGAAATTTAACACAATTATCGACGATCGAATGAATATATGTATATTAAAGAGACTTAATGTTGGAAGGGATGTGTTACACATCACCGCAAATTGTTTATAGAACATAAATTTTCAAAATACGCCCTAATTGACTCGTAAATTTCGCTCGTGTAGTAAATCATACTCGCGACATACAGTGTATCTCCGTCCACAAAAATTTACGTTAACGGTCCTTCGGCGTGAGATGCGTAACAGCCGACCTATCACGATTCCGGAAAAAGGATTTCACGAGGAGCGACATTTACGTCGTCCGGGTTAGCATTTAAATTCACGCACGGCGTCAAAGATGCAGGTGGCACTTTAGACGACTCTAAATTGCGTCCACAGGCAGACAAACGCACCAAGGCGCAGCCAAGTCCTGTGTTTGCCCCGGTAGTTGCCAGTGACTAAGCTAACGGAGCCGGCCGTGTACCAGGAACTCGCAGAAAGGGACACGAACAGAAGGCCCCTCAGTCCACTGTTCCACTACCCCCCGCCGTTCTTGTTCTTTGCGGCGCCCCGTCCACCGTGCTCGGCATCTCGCCCTCACAGTCAGTTACGTTTGTGTGCTCGGACACCATTACCTTAATTAAGAGCGAAGTTTTCTCAAGCTGCCCGCGCCAACACTTCCTCCAAACTAAGTTCTCTATTGATTTTATCTTAATATCCTTAAGTTCTTCTCGCAGTTTCTCCTTTTATTCCTCTTTCTCTCTACTCGAAGGCGCTACGTGCCGCGACTAAATGGCTTTACATGCATAAGACGTCTCGTCATTAATGTCGCAAAACTTATCGCCGTCTTAATGAGAATTTCTCGTAACTCCATTTTTCTAAATATGACGCGCGACGCGAAGACTGTTTAAGAATTTTTTAATGTAGTTGCGCATCAAGTTCAGAATTCACTCTCTTAAATGATTTACGATGTTACGCTTTACAGCGCCCCGGGACGGATGTCTTTATCGTAGGATACTTATCTCCTTTAATAAAAGTAAAACTACGAAAAATCCTCTCTCATCACGTCCATTATATAATACCTTTTCACATGGGCTTCATATAAAAGATTTCGGATATCATTATTGTATTAAAGTGGCAATTTTTATATAATTAACTATATAAGATATTATTAATCTAATTTTTCACTCCTTAGTCATTTTATCGCATAATTCCGTTTGTCATTTATATATTTTTTTATAATTTTATACTTTTTGATTGACATTTTTCTTCCTAATCTTTATTTTTTTTCTTTAGATCTTTTTTTAATAGGTTCCTAAGAAAACGACTAGAAAGAGATTAATACACTATTTCGTGTTCGGTTTCCTTTTCATAAATGTTGCGGTAGGTCCAAAATCCTTAGCACATGTTTATGTAGTCTTTTTCGTACTGAATTTTTTCGTTCAAATGTTTCCAATGCCATATTTTACGGAAAATTCTGTGAGAAAATAGATGAGATCTCTTTTTTAAAAAGATATTGGAATTCCAATTAAAAAATCCGTAAAAAAGTTAACTGGCGACACAACGGAGAACAAAAATTACATATTTATTACACATGTATTATATATTAGGTGGTTGCATTAGTTCTGGTCTTTTTTTCCAAAGACACGCATTTATTTAAAATAAAGTCAAAAGAATTACATCAATCAAAATATTTCCCATCGTTTTCTAAGACTTTGCTCCATCTTTCTGGCAATAAATGGATTCCGTGACAATAGAACAA